>OMNZ01018860.1:13085-33902 GCA_900303255.1 Lesueurigobius sanzi | reverse complement strand
GTGTTAGCATAATGACTATTTGTCCTAATGCAAATTTGAACCGTTTGAACTCAATTCCTTTTTAGTGCTCCTTGGACAGTTTTAAGTTTGCCGTTATTCTATCCAAGAGGCTTTTGTATACGCTCTATTTGTATAATGTACTTCGCTTCACTTACTTTCATTTTACTTGCTCACAGCCCCACAAAGTCAGAGTTCATCAGAGCCAAATACCAGATGCTGGCGTTTGTGCATAAGCTCCCCTGCCGCGACGACGACGGCGTCACCACAAAGGACCTCAGTAAAGTGAGCAGCACATCTTTGCACTGGTTGCGTTCTCGTGACACCACAAACCTCTTTCACCTGGAAACAAATAAATGACCTGACGTTTACAATAAGGAGTGTAATTATTGCGCTGATTCAATGTTTCTCCATCGAACTGTATGTGAAATTGTAACCTCAATGACCATTTTCTCAAAATGCATTTTTCTTACATTGAGGCGACAATATCTCCACTTTAGTAGGTCCTACAGACTCCTAATCTTACAGTCTTGTACTTACGAGTATTTTGAAGGTTTGTTCAGAGAGTTTATTTCAATATTTAATACCTAACCTGATTTATTGAAGTTTGAACCCCAGTAAAAGGCTATATTATATTCTCTAATAACTAGCCTATTCAGCTACATCCAAAATAACAACTAATATATCAACAAAATAAAACCATACATTTAAACCAGGTTCTATCCATTATTTAGATTTCATCGCCAAAAATCTAGGTAATTTTGGCCATTTTTATGCGTAAATGATGTCAAATGTCCTGCTTTGGCTGGGAAACTACTGTATTTTACCCCGTATTTTTAAATGCCCTATTCTATATACAAATATAAAATGACAGAAAACACGCAATACATTTCCCCCCCTAATATTTATGTTCAAATTGATATCACTCAATTCACATTTTTTCCCTATTCACCTGCAGTGTCTCGCCTTAAGAGCCTATAGTTTACAACTGAGGTGGTGGGCAGCTATGACTTCTATTGTGGTCTATTGTGGACTTTCGCTCGCCAGTGGACTTGCTCTCCTTCTCCTACATCGCCGTGAAACCCTCTTTAGCAGGAAGCGTGTTGAATGATGCAGCAGGATGTAATAATTATCTGTGTAGCATGGAGCTCCGCCGTGGCTAATAAGCGGATTCAGCCCATTGTGTGTCCCCGAGTACAACTTTAATCTTCCCAGCTCTCACCCACGGTTTTCTCATCTGCCTCGCTCTCTTGTCTCTCTCTCTCTCTCTCTCTCTCTCTCATTTGTTACTGTTTAGCAACTTCACTCGAGTGTGCGAACAGGCAGTTTGGAAACGTGTCTCCGGCTCCTCTCCCTCGGTGCCCAGGCCAACTTCTTTCATCCGGTCAGTGCAAGAACAAAAGACACGCACAAAAAAAAACACTTGCCCAGTCACTTCAAACTGTGTTATTAGCCTCCATGTTAAGGCCTGCCCTCTGTGTCAGGGAGTATTGTGTGACTTTGCGCGTTTGACCTTGCAGGAAAAAGGCACCACCCCCCTCCACGTCGCAGCTAAAGCCGGACAGATCCTACAAGCCGAGCTGCTGGTGGTGTACGGCGCGGACCCCGGAGCGCCGGACATCAACGGGCGCACACCTATGGACTATGCTAGGTACATGTCAAATCTGAGCTGGCTCGGGCCGAGAGAAACGCTACGAAGTATCAAATATTGTAAGAGACCGCTTATGTGAGCAAGAAAACTAAACAATGGAGATCACATACACCAGCTCAGGAAATGTCATTATTAGGACATTCTAAGGAAGCGTTAGCCATTACCTATAGTGTTAATTTTGTCAACAAGTAATATTTTTACTGACTAAAACTAAATTGAAAGTAGTTGATGCTGACTAAAATCATGGTTAAAATGTCCAGATATTTTTGTTGATTCATAAGCGCTCAATAAAAATGAAAAAAAGTGACTAAAACATAACATAACTTCAGTGATACAGTTGGAAAGTGCGTCATGTCATTTAAATTCACAGCCGTATGTAACCAGTCTTGTCTGGTCTGCTGCATTAAATGGTGGAACTTGATTAAGTGCAAGGCAAGCTTTGAAATGCAAATGACTGGTAAATATAAATGCCTCCGGCCCAATAATTAATTATTTATTGTCTAGCGCCTATCAAAAAAGTTTAGGGCTATGTATTTCCTCTGTTTTACAGCTGATGGCATTGGAAAGGAATGGGTTTTCTCTCTTCTCGCCCTGTGCGTCCTCTAGCTCCAGACACCACAGATAGAGCTTGAACAGCCTCCGTTAAAGCCTAGTTCACACGGCACAATTTAAAAATTGTCGGCCAATTTTCCAAATCTGAGAGTGTGTGTGTGGTGCAGCCACACAGCAACATCAACACCTCAGACATGAGCAGATTTCTCTCACAAACCTTTCACATGTCAACGGGAAATCTCATAAAACCTCTTGAGATCAAACGTGACTTCAGAGAAAACCAGGTGGACTTACAAGATGCAGCGGTGATAGTTTGTTTTGGTCAAAGGAGTGGAGACAGCGCGAGCGAGGACTATACTTGGTAGTTGCTACATTATGATATGGAGGCGAGTTGTTTTCTCTCATAGAAATGTCGTTACGTACTACACAGATTCATTACCATTGAAATAAACTTCCATTCATTTCAGAATGATAATTTTAGACTAGATGTCATAGGATGTTTCTGCGTTCTGATTGGCCACACGCCACAATCAACAGGCTGCGAACGCAGGAAACACAACACACGAGGGGAAATCGGGCCAAAACAATCCAACATGTTGAATATCCCCGATTTGCGGTCAGAGGAGTCGCAAACGTCCTTCCGATCAGACCAGAGCCGTAGTAACACACCACACACGGCAGGAATATCTGTTAAGATTATTTTACGATAATTGGAGCGTCCTTGGGATTGTCGAAAGGGGAGAATCAAGGCTAAAATCGGCCTATTTATCCTGCCGTGTGAACCGGGCTTTAGGCAGATGTTTCTGAATTATTGTTCATTTATGTGGGTCATGATAGAAACCACGCACTTGTATTAAAATGCTTGTCTAGTACACAATATTCATTACATTTCCAAATGCCCGGCAGTTCTCCTTAATGGCCGGAATTTTACAATCCAGAAACCAGAAAAAAAGTCTAGCGGAACCTATGATCTGGACTGAAACTGAAACACATTTTTGACCACACATTAAAATACTGTATGTTGTCAAAAATAACACTGGTTTAAACCACATAAATGTTTGTTTTTCTAGGCAGGCGGGCCATATAGACTTAGCAGAGCGCCTTGTGGAGTGCCAATATGAACTGACGGACAGGTTAGCCTTCTACCTGTGTGGCAGACGCCCAGGTGGGTCTCATTCAACCGAAGCTGCTTCTATCACAAATACACCAACGCTTCGACCCTCGCATAACTGCTTCTGTCTTGCGTTGCAGACCACAAGAACGGCCATTATATCATTCCTCAAATGGCAGACAGGTAAGACCGGTTGGAGTCTTTCTAAATTGTTTCGGGTAGTGCATGGATTGGCACGGGATTCTCTTTTCCACATGTGTTGGCCTCAATCGGCAGTTTCTCAGAAGTGATTAGTTGATCCCTCGTTGCAATTTAGTGCTTTGACCATAGGGTGTCACCAAAATATATTTGCTTGTAATAAAAGACCTACATGTAAGTCCTTGTATGCCCAGTCACTGTCTTTGGTATTTTATTCTTTAGCCTTTAATCCACATTTCTGTAACTAACTTTGCTTCCCTAAATGTTAACTGAAGCTAAAAAGTTTGCACAGAGGGACATAAATAAATCATTTCAGCATTTCTTGGCTCAGCTCTTTTGAAATGGTGGATGTGGCGGTGTGCCGGTGAGAGCGAGTTACTTGAGGAGAACGTGCAACGCATTTAAATGAACCAATTGACAATTTCTTACTCGGGTTGTTTGCACATCTGGGCTTGTCATCTCACTCCACCTGCATCTCCTTTTTTTTAACTTTGGAAAACGCAACTGCTTCAGAATAACAATTACGGTGGATGTGTTTGTTGTGGCTTTTCCTATCCCTGCTCCTATCCTGTTTTTTTTTTCTCACTTGGTTTCTGTTCTCTCCGTTTTGCTGCGCTCGGTGGACCAGAGCTCGTCCTAAATGTCCAACACAGAGGTATCTTCACTTTCCTTCATAATGCCTTTTTTTTGTTTTTTTTTACAGTAACAGTGCTGTTTTGTTTCTTCTCAAATTGATTTTTCCTTTTTGCAATTAACATCTTACCCTGCCAGAAGCAATATCGTGGCTAAGATCAATATTGATGCTCCGTGAAAACATTAAAATACACATTTCCTTTGGGGTTGAAAATGAAGGCTATATTGTGGGATTGTTTGTGTGTATAAAATAATATTTTTCAGCTTGCTAAAATACTTTGAGCCTTCAAGTATCTCTGTGTTAAGTGTGCTTTGATGCATATTGTGAGAGAGGTTGTGCGCTGGGTGACGGGGAGAACCTGCCTCAGTTACAAGAATAGATCATAGACGGACACCTGTGACACTTAAATGGCTCATTTTTGTAACTGTGGATTCCCTTGACATATATTTTATTGTTCTGTACATTTTTGTGCCTTGTAGACCCAAAGCAATTATTTTTTTTACCCTCACCACTATGACGCCGTTTTAGGGCCACATAAAAAAAACAAAAAACAAATTTGAGCACTGCAAAAATAAACTTTTCCAAACCAAGATTCGACTTGTGCTGAGAATAAGCATGTGATATTGTGGGACCAGGTTAGTCAGTGTTGTGGTCACACAATAGGGAGAACTTGGAGTATTTTATGCAGTTAAAGTAGAAGTCCATAAGATTGTGAAATGAGGAGAGAGAAATTTTAAAAGTAAAGTAAAAAACAATCTAGCTCTCTTCCCCTTTGTGATTGGACCTGAAAGGCCATCCTCGTTCTCTGTCCATGCGCTCACACTGGCTGCTGAACAAAAAGGGGAGGGACTTTAGAGAAAATAAATGTTGTATTACTTTCTTTATTATTTATTTTACATCAAAATCCATGTCTTTAGAACAGAATTTGAAAGGAGAATCACATTTCTGAGAAATACCATTATTCTTAATTTCTCATAAGTATGTCCCTAAAGAAGCAACATTTCAAACAGACACTGATTGCTTTGTGTCCTGAGAACCAAAATTATAAAAACATGAATAACTTTCACATTTGGACATGTTTACATGATCACCTTTTTAAAGAGACTTTGAAACTTTTATTTATTTTCTGGCTCAAATTAGACAATTCTGTCATGAAATCGATTAGTCGTCGAATCATTTCAGCTCTACATTTAGATTTACAAACTAATCACTTTAATATTGAAAATACAGTATATATTTTGAGGTCCTTGCGCTACACAGTTCTGAGCATTCTGGCCCTCATAATCTTCGTCTGATGATTTAGATTTTGACAGAAATTATTTGTTGACTGCGGCACATCCGCCTGCGTCTCGTGCCTGCCAACCCACACTCTCAGCCCAGTGTGGCAAAAGATCAAAGATCAGCGTCCGGGAAGAGTGAAAAGACATTCAGCTTGCACTCATTCACCACTATCTCGCCGCCCGCCCCGTCCCGGGTTTACTTAGCCTAACAAGCTAACCACCAATGAGATTAATCTCGCAATTTTACAACTTTTTTCTTGTAGTACCCAATTTTTCAAATATTTTTCCTAAAACGCTGTTGTACACCACGGCGTAAAGTAGTGTTTAATTTCCCTTGTAGCCAGTAAAACCTCTTTCTAGCCTTTTTTCTTCTACATCTCTTCTCTCTACTTAAATCCCCCCTTCCCTCCTTTTCACTCTGCTCCTGAGGGCACTGACAGACTTTATTTTTATCTTGTAGTCTGGATCTCTCAGAACTGGCCAAAGCTGCCAAAAAGAAGCTTCAAGCGGTAAGTGTACTCCATATACAGTATGTGTTGAGAAGAGTTGAACCATGCTCTGTAAAGCTCTCCACACACCGGTCTAATATTGTATCAGCGGGATGGAATCACAAAGAGCACAGAAACCCCTGTTGTTTTAGATATGATGTGTATATTGGGTGGCCAGTGGCTCAGGGATTAGAGCATTCATTCATAGATCCAAAGGTCGGTGGTTCAAATCCAGCTTAGACCAGATCCTGTATCCTGCTGTGTCCTTTGGCAAGACACTTCACAGACCCTTGTGTGAAATATAATGTGTAATACAAGGTGTCCATAAAGTCATAGACATTTTAACCAGATTTATTCTATTGTAATCAGTGGTTGTCAAAGTTTGTAATTACATTTAAAATGTGAATTCAAAAGTGAATGTGTGGTGTGGAATCATGTGCAGATTTGGCAGGTTTGGTCCCTGGTTCCTTTGAGGGGATAGAAAATCACCCCCCATCAGGCTAACTTTCCTAACGCTGGCCTAGATCAAGATCAAATCAGGACTAAAGTGGACCTAAAGTAGATCCAAACTAGATTATTTCTTGTCTAAAGTGGGTGTAAAACCTTTCCAAACCAGAAAAACCCCTAACTTGATTGCATTACTAAACATGAATCATATTAAATTGATGCCCCACAGTACAAATACATTACAGTTTGTACTATTATTATTAGATTTCTTAGATGTATTGCTCATCATGTACATTGAGATTAATAACGCATAACGATTTGTAACCGTGGTCCATTCGCGATGTGTTTTTCGGCAGCTTAACAACCGTCTGTTCGAAGAGCTGGCCATGGACGTGTACGACGAAGTGGACCGCAGGGAAAACGACGCAGGTAAACCCCCCCACCCCAACCCCGCAGCCTGCGCTCCGAGCTGAAGGCGCACTTCCATAAAAGATCACTGACTCCGACTCCCTGCGAGAGATACTAAAAAAGGCAGCCGCGGTTCGGAGAGTGGAGTGAAAAAAGCCGAGGAGGGAGGAGAGAGGGAGGAAGCGCCTAAAATCCTCTCCTCTTTCCTCCTCCCCAAGTCTTTTTTGAGACTCTTTCTCTTTTCCTTTGCTCCTGTTCTGTGAGGAGTATTGAAATAGTTGTCATTGACACAAGGATTACAGGTGAGTGGCAGAGAAAGCCTTCTGACACATTAGGGATACTGTGGAAAGATTTAGTAATGTACACAATGCCAACTTGTTTGAGCAGAACGTCGGAATATTACAATAAATGAACACGTTTCTTGCGTTTTAACCACTTTGAACATGTGTTTTTTTTTTCTATTTAGTTTGGCTCACGACCCAAAACCACAGCACTTTGGTAACGGAACGGAGCGCAGTGCCATTTTTACCAGTCAACCCCGAGTACTCTGCCACACGCAACCAGGTAAGACTTCTCAAAGAAACGCTGCGGGTTTTCACTTGTCTGGAAAGATGGTGGCTCCACAATAATTGGCCAAAGAGCACTTGTAATTTACATCTTTTTGTGATGGCTATGAATAGACTTTTTAT
Source organism: Lesueurigobius sanzi (assembly GCA_900303255.1). Lineage (NCBI taxonomy): Eukaryota > Metazoa > Chordata > Actinopteri > Gobiiformes > Gobiidae > Lesueurigobius > Lesueurigobius sanzi. The sequence goes on along the minus strand of OMNZ01018860.1, from coordinate 26,447 downwards.
TAAGGCAGGGAAGTTGTAAGGCGGCTTTGTGTGGCTGCCGTGCTCCTTTTTGTTTCTCCCATGTAGACGGAGCAACCACATGTCTCTGCGTAGCGGCGTGCACAATTATAACACAGACTTGCGTGCGGCTGCGTTTACTATTCGCCCATTGGACCGTTGGCTGTGGTCAGCTACTGCCGACTATTTATGGAAGAGGAGAAACACACTGGAATTCTCCTCTAGTTCAGCGGCTGCTTCAGGTGGCACTCGGGAGACTCTTCAGCTTTCGTCTTTGTTCCTTTAGAAATGCTTTGATTCATGTTTGTCACACTACAAAAACTAAACATCAAGCATGGAGTAAAATTGGACTTGATGTCAGAAAATGTATATTGTTTTGACTAGGCATATTTTCTACTCCTCTACATCAACTGGTGTGGCCTTGGGACCCATCTTAAATCTAAAATGCCTAGCTATGTCCCAAATAAGAATTTAATTTAGCAGATAAACAATGTATTTTTGAACACATTTAGGTGAATAAGATAAGATAGTTCTTTATTGATCTCACAGTGGAGAAATCCACAACTCTTAAGATAGGATCACAGAGGGGGAGCGAAAAGTCAGGGGAAATGTGCCATCAAGGAGAAAGTACTGTTTGCAAAAACAGGTAATAATAGTACTAGATTAAAAAAGTGAATTTGGTCTTCTAGTGGTTATGTTTAATTACTTTCTAGTACAGAGGAAGATTGCAGAAAGGAAGCAATCGAAACTGTCAGTATGCAGATAAACCTAAACTGGTCTGATCAAAAAGAAAGTACTTAAACGGTAAAATAAATGTCTCTTAGCATCTACCAATAGAAAACTATAGACGTCTCTTATGTACACTGAATAAAAAATAAGATAGAACTCTTGTCTTGAATAATCGTATGAAGCTAAGCATTCCGAAAACGTCTAAGAATGAATTGAAAGCAGATAATTTGACCGTTTTGAGTGACATAGAAATGCAAAGTTATCTGCCAATGGATTTCTTTTTGCACATAGAACAAGAAAAAACATCTTATTGCCTCTTGAAATAAGATTAAATATTTATTCCACTCATAAATTAGGAAATAAATTAAATTTAACTTGAAAAAAGAACAAAAATCTTATTCCATTGGCAAATATGTTTCCTTGGCAAATCACAATTACCGTATTTCCCGGACTATAAGACGCACCGGAGTAAAAGTCGCACCAGCCAAAAAATGCATAATGAAGAGGAAAGACATTTTTTGGGGGGAAATTTATTTTACAAGAACAGAAAGTTTCATCTTTAAAGGCAAGTTCAATAGAATAGGGAACAACCGGCTGAATAGGTGTACGGTATGCTAACATAACACATTGATGGTTATTCAGCTACACAAAGCATAAACAACAAACTGAATGTGTCTGGTATGTTAACGTAACATATTAATGAATATTTAAGTCGCACCTGAGTATAAGTCGCAGGACCAGCCAGACTATGAAAAAAAAGTGTGACTTATAGTCCGGAAAATACGGTACTCAAATTAAATATTTGTAGCTCCAGACATTTTAACTCATTAAGATATAATTTTTGCAGTGACATTTATGATCAAAAAAAGTCATTCTAACAAACTCAGGAATATTTCTGTGCATTTTTAGCAGATACATATTAAAAATGTTTCCCGGGAAAGGCTTGCAGCCACAAAAAATTACCACTTTTAGGTCCTGATCCACCAGTTGAGAACCACTGATCTCTCATTATTATGCTTATTTACTGGCATTTTTCACCGGTTTTAAGGTAACCTTCGCTTAAAATAAGAAAATGAAACTGCCAATAGGACAAGACCAATGTTCTTACCCCATGGTGAATAACTTGAAAGAAGAAATAATGTATTGAAACACCCCAGAAAAAGCTAAAACAAAAAATCTAGGGTAAATGAGCAACTGAATCTTAACTAATCAAAAAAATATTCTGAATTTGAGTCATTTAAACTCCTTGTTTCTGGGTGTCTTTGTTGTGGTTTAGATCTGGTTTAGTCCAGATTCAGCCCATGTTGTGACCAAGTATTGTTTCAGGACCGTTTTCTGTGAATGAAATGATTGTGATGTGAAGTTTACAAGTTCCTTAATGCGTTCGTGCTCATGTAATTGTAGGATTTATGAGGCTACATTCATGTGTGGGACTTGTGTTTGAGTGGTTTGTTCCCCTGACTGCGTTTTTCCACTGACTGCAGTCGTCTCCGAAGCACAAAGTGGGGGCTGAAGGGCATTTTACACACGACAAAAAACCCGGGTTGAAACGCTGCGCTGCTTTTGTGAGGTAATAGTTCAAATCTCCAGATCTAAACCCGTCGCATCTCTCCCTCTCCAACAGGGCAGACAGAAGCTGGCTCGGTTCAACGCTCGGGAGTTTGCAACGCTCATCATCGACATCCTGAGTGACGCAAAGAGGAGACAGCAGGGAAAAGGTCTCAGCAGCCCCACTGGTGAGCGGCGGGGGCGGGGAGGGAGGGAGCACACTTGGAAAACACTCATTAGGACATTAGCAGCACGACAAATCCTCCTCATTCATCTTATCTTTGCTGTATACAAACGTCCATGCTCTGTAGCTGTTTTGGAGAGGTGTTGAATTAAGGGCATAGCCTCAAGCCACATTGTTTGTGCCTTTCTGGTTTCATCTCTTCAGAAATGACGGTTATGGTCTACTAGATCTAATCATGGTCTAGTGCATTCTTAATCCTGGTGGAATCAGGTTTCAGTCCTGGGTTAGTTCTGGTTTAGACAAGGTTGTCCTGATTTGCACAGTAATAAGTTATCAAGAAATGAGTGGAATTATTTTGAAATAAGTAGTTTGCCATTGGTTTAAGCAGGTAAGTAAATTTATCTGTTGAAAAAGTATTTTTTGCACTTAATCAAGGACGCACCTACTTATTTCAAGAAAATGTCACTTATTCCTTGATCACTTTTTGCAGTGTAGCAGCTATTGGTTTAATTCTGTTTTTAGACCTGATTAGTCAAAGTTTATTTGTGGTCTGGGTGTGGATTTTCCGGACTATACGTTGCACTTTTTCTCATATTTTGGCCTTATACTCAGGTGTGACTAATATATATGTTATTCGTTGTTTATGCTTCATGTAGCTGAATAAGCATTAGTATTAGCATACCGTACATCTATTCGGCCTGTTGTTCTCTATTCTATTCTTGCCTTTCAAGATAAAATTTCTGTTCTTGGACTTGGATTTTGTAAAATAAATGCCACTTATAGTCCAGTGCGACTTATAGTCCAGACATTAATGACTTACATTTTAGCTTTAGTAGCTTTAGCATCTGTGGAGCTCCACAGTCCCACCTTCTCCCGGTGCTGGAGGTAAAAATCCCATTGAAAATCTCCATAGACTTTTCGAAAAGTTCAAATATTAAGACTGAGGCTAATCATCTACAGTATGTGCTAACTGTGGATCAGAGCATGAATATTTTACAAGAAAGAAAATACCAAATACTTGAAAATACTACAAAATGCTTTTATAACCTTTTTCGTTTTTAAAGTTTGGGATAAAACTTTAATTTATTATTGTGTGTTTTATGTCCATAATTGACCACATACATGTAGCTGATTAGCTGCTATCGCTCTTTTAAACATTTAATATACTTTTTCCTGTCATTTTTGAATGGGATTTGAACTTCCGGCACCAGTACTGTGGAGCTCCATTACTGCATGTGAAGAAAGTGCTGTCATAAAATGGACTCTGACTATGAGATTAATTGCTATTGATCAAATTCCAAATTGCTACTGCCTTAGGGCATGCTTAAAGAGTGCGGCGTGAACTAAATCTTGATTTTTAAAACACGGATTGCGGATATAATTGCAAAGCATATGAGTGTTGAGGTACAAAATCGCGCGGCCCTGTTCTGGACAATGGTAACTCTTCGAGACGTCGCGCAGCCTGCTCTCTTCAAACAAACAGCATGTCGCTCAGCACAGTCTCCCTTTGTCAGACCCTCTGGACCTGGGCATCGACGACGACCAGCACGACTACGACAGCGTGGCCTCGGACGAAGACTCGGACAGCGAGCTGACCACGCAGAACAACAACAACACGCAGCGCAGCAACCGGGCCAAGGTAAAGGTACTCTCTTTCACTTCTCTTTTATTCGCATACACCTACGTAGGCCTGAACAACACCGAATACAAGAGGGAGAGATCCCGCCGCAGCCTTGTCTCGTCTTTTCCCTCCATGGAGCCGCCTGTCCCAGCATGCATTGCAGGGAGTGGCCGTAATAAGGGTTGCAGCATAGCTCGTAAGTGACATCACCAGCTATTCCGGGCCCTTGTTAGGAGGCCATTGTTCACAGGAGGAGTGAGAGGAGTGTGTAGCGGAGGGGAAGAGGAGGCAGAAGTGAGAAGAAGAAGAAAACAAAAGCCAAACTTTGTCCTTTTTTATTGACCTTGTGGAGTTGTGGAACAGTAGCAATATGTATCAACAGACTGTTCCTCATAAAGATGAATGACAGGAAAACTTATGGATATTTACTATACTATATAAATCAAAGGATTCATTATTTTTCATATTTATGTGCCTAAATACTTGTTACTTGTCTGCTCAACTCAAGGGCAAGTATACAGTACTTACACCAAGAAACTTTGACCTACTTTTAGATGAGTTTTTGCAGTCTTTGAGTCATCAGTAGGTTGCTTTCAGAATTCTATTTCACTTGGAGCAGGTGCCAATACAACTGTATGAGAGAGAAAGAATTTTTGAAAGAAATTCACAAAAATAAAATGGACAGATGTAAAATGGACAGAAAAGATTGCCTCAAAAACGGTGAAGTGGCAAGAAATGTGAGGCACTTTGATGGAGCAATTTAAAAGTCCTTTATTCGCAGAGGGACGAGAGCCTCCCTCTGCTACATTCACTTTATCCTTGAAGAGCACCTGGTTGGACCCTTTTTTACTAGTTTTTATTGAGCCAGTGCAGCACTCCCACGCGCTCTCTATTCAAGTTGACAAATGTACTTGATCATTATTTCTTAGTGATTGGATTGAAAGTCCTTTCTACTGGCCAACATCATGCACATATTTGGACACTTTTATGAGAAAATATTAAGACGTTAGTTGATATGCGCGAAATATATGAGAAAGCGTTGGACTTTGTGGCAGTTTTTGTTTCATGTGGATTGACCCAGGAATTACAGAGAAACTAGCAATAAACTAAGACTAGAAATCTGCATTTTGACAGTTACCGCCATGGAATTTTGAGATGCCCTCCACCTCAATTTTACACTACAGGCTGTTTAGAATGTTGTGATAAGTAATATGAAACAAATTGGTGCTCAATATATATTTTTCGTTTCTAAAATAATGCATCTGAGTATAGATGAATTCTAAACAGATCCCTGGGCAGCATTCCTGTATGGTATGCTTATGCTATGACTTGTCTAATAAACATGGGTGTATATATATTTGCGGTTTACGAGGCTGGAGGAGGAGGCTGTTATTGTTGCCACGGTTTGTGGCAGTGGTTTAAGCCTCACACTGGGGTAACAGGAAGTGAGTGTGGGTGGACAGTGCTCTGTGTGTGGACCCAGCTGCAGCGCTGGCATCCAGGCTCCAGTCAGCACTTCCTCTGTCCTCCGTGAACTCTGTAAAGGACACGAGGAAAAACAAGATAAAAGATGGAGAAGAAACTCTTACTGTATCTTTAAATAGAATAATAATGATGCATAATCATAATAAATGCATTGTACGCTGACCTCGAGTTTCTTGAAAGGCGCCTCAAATGAAATGTACAGTATTATATTATTATTATTAATATTATTATTAATAAATCGAATACTACAGTAGTCTGTGTAAATGGTCATGATGTGAAATTTATTGGCCTTTTTCATGCTTATTCCACAATAATTGTATGGAAAAGACTATATTAAATTATTCATCTCTTTGGGTTGCAGCTTGTCAAACTAGTTTGGGCTAGCATACCATTTAAGAACCACTGCTGTCAATATTGATAAGTGCTAATTTGATTCACAGTGGAAGTAAGGTAAAAGCAGAACACTATGAAAATCTCTTACTCTATATCACGGGAAATGGATTGCATATGGGAAATTAAAATAATGTGTCATATCCCACTTCTAATTTTCTCCCACTGCTTGTGCCCAGAGCATGGACTCGTCCGACTTGTCCGATGGCCCCATCACGTTGCAAGAGTATCTGGAGGTGAAGAAAGCCCTGGCGTCGTCTGAAGCCAAGGTCCAGCAGCTCATGAAGGTCAACAACAACCTCAGCGAGGAGCTCCGGCGGCTACAGAAAGAGGTACGTCCCACGCAAGCCGCACTGTGGCCTCAACAATCATCAGTATCAAAAGTGAACATGCTTTATAGACAGACGCACAGGCAGAGACTCTTTTCGCTTCATAATGTAATCTGTGTTTAATCCATTGGCTGTTAACCATCCTCAGTAGATCATTGTGTCCATTACTTTTCTGTCATTTTTGTTGTGGTGGTTATAATATATTTTTGTTGACACACACACATTGTGCACACATCCATTCACCTCTTGGACGACATAAAAACTAATGTAATAATGTCAGATTGAAGCCCTGCCCTGCACATGACCCTCCTGTTTGTTGTGTTAACTACACTCAACAAAATATAATATCGAAAGCTTTATTTTTGCTCCAATTTTCTCAATTCTTAAAACATTACTGTTCTACTATAACAGAGAGGGGAAAACTATTTATGAATGTATTATACTGGCAAAGCTAATGTCAACGGACAGCTTTTCCTGCAGTATCATTAGTGTCCGAGTTGGAGTTCTTTGGCTCTGAATGTACACAACACAAATGACTATCGTCAGATAAAGTCTGACCTCTTGAGTCTTTATCTTTTTTATCTTAATCTTGTTCTGAATCTGCTGTGAGCCTTTAGATCAATAAAAAGCCCTCTCCTCTCAGTATCACCAAAGTGGTAATTCAAAGAGCAAAAGCTGTTCATGTTATTGTTGTTGAGTGTGTGCTGTAAGTTTTGATGCCTGTGTTTTGACCTCAGCTGACCCCTCCCCATGTTCCTCCCTCACCCTCCATCCTCACCCTGCTCTCCTGTAGATCACACGGATCCAGACAGAGAACAGTTCAATGCGGGGGGGCCAGCAGGCTGGGGGCCCGACGGGGCAGGGTCCGGGGGTTCCCGGTGGAGGAGGGCAGTGGGTGGGCATTGGGGGGCGCACAGGGGTCCCTGTGGGTCTGACTGTATTTGGTACAGCCACAGACTCCCAGGGCCTGTCTTTGACGTCCTCTGTGGCCCCTCACTCCCATCACAGACGAGACAGACAGGCTGTGTCTATGTATGAACCAGGGGCCGCCCCGGGCCCCACTCACGGGCCCCCGGCACTGGACTCCCTGTCAGCGCGCCTGCAGCCCCTCCACACGCCCAGTGTAAGTCCCACCCCAGACTACGTTAACCTGCCTGCTGTAAACTCCTCTGAGCAGCTCCTCTTCTCACCTCAAAGCTTCTTTTTCAAGACTCAGTCGTGCATTTTTCTCTTAAACAGCTCACATGATGTTGGATTATTTGTCTCTGAAAATGAGTCATGGAGATCATACACTGTGTACTTGGTGCACTTTAAAAACAAAATCTCTTAAAACAAATGCTGGAAAAAAGGAAGTGCACAACTGTTTCCTCAAGGACTTCGGGCCAATCTGTTGCCTGGCAACAGCTCTGATCCTCATCTTTAGCTCTGCATCTTTTACCTTTAACTTATATACTGTATCTTTCTTGTTATGTCTAGCTTGTCTCGTTTGAGCTTCTGATGCCACTTCATGAGGCCATTACGACATGCACACACTGTAGCAGACAGACACTTTCCACACAAGATTGTGCTTTGATTCAATGCTGTTGATTTAAACAAAGCCAGTTTTGATAAATTGTCCCATGTCCACCACATGGACTTTAAGTCAGCTCCATCATGTCTTTACTCACACATTTACCTGTTTGTCTGTTTCTTTCTGTGTTTCCTACTGTCCTCTGCTCTGCAGCTCAGCCGTGCATCCTCTGGATGTAAGCATCTGTCTGTCATTGTCTGTTCCATATCATCTTGTATCTAGGATTGTTCATCCCTTCTGCTTCATTGGCTCATAGTGAATCAACGTTAGTGTTGATGAGAAGCTGTGCAGCTTTAGCTAGTTTTATTATATAGGTAGATGTAGAGGCATGGAGACCTGACACAGTGTTGGATTGATCTCTTCTGTTGCCATCATGGCCACTTCAGTATGATGTTGATTGTTTTTAAAATGTGTCTTCTCTCTTCTCTTCATGTTAATCTCTCACTCTGCTCCATACTTCACCTTCCTGGCTCTCTCCTCCCTCCTCTGCCCCTCTGTCATTGACACTGTCTACAGATGAGGAAGGGAAGCACAGGAGGACCAGTGTCTTATGGAGGCCAACATCTGTCCAGCACGACAGAGATGAGCCGATACATGGTGAGAAGAGTCAATTGTATAATAAACGTCTATTTTCAGTTTGTTCATCTTTTCTTGTTTTTTGCAGGTGCCTAAAACAGAGAAGCATGGCAGCGGCACAGACAGTGACTACGACAACACGCAAACGTATGACGTCTCTCTAAGGTTAGTCTCCACTACAATAGCTCTGCACAGGACTGCGATAGACGGCCAATGTTTTAAAAGGGCCTTGTTTTCAGTATGGGCCGCAGCAGTGAGGAGGAAGGCCGCGGGGACCATGAGGACGGTGAGCTGGGGGAGCCAGACCCCACTCTGCCCTGCACTGAAGACGTCATTCTGAAAACCGAGCAAGTGACCAAAAACATCCAGGAGCTGCTGAGGGCCGCGCAGGAGTTCAAACACGACAGGTACGTGCCAGACAGATAATTACTGCGTGTCCCTTTGCCACAACGCCGGAACTAACACCTATTAAAAGCAGCAGGAGGTCGTGTTGTCAAAGCTGTAACAAAACAAGTTTGCATCTGAAACACCACAGCACTGACTAAATTATGTTTTTTTTTGTAGCTTTGTTCCATGTTCAGAAAAGATCCACTCCGCCGTAAAAGAGATGGCCTCACTTTTCCCCAAAGTAAGTTCCTTTGTTCTATATTCATTTGTGACCTGTGAATTTAATTGTATTGTAACACACAGAATATTGTAATTGTGTTGGAGTACACTGCTAGAAGACCCAGTACTTTGATTTGATCTTTTTTTTTTTTATTCAATGTTTTACTTAGTTGAACAAAACTGATACACAAACCTCAATGCATTTATTTCTGTAGCACATTTCATACAAAGCAGTTTCCAAACAGACCTGCACATATGAAATCTGCAAAGACCAGACTAAAAATGGTTGAATGCTTCCTTAGGGCAGACACTGCAGGTATTTCGATTTTCAGGTTTTGGGGCAGTTTACTCTCTTTACACATATATTTTCACTTGCGAACGGATAAATGAGCTAATCTTTGTCATTTATTTGGTCACAAATAAATGACCACTCTTTAGGAGTGTGATTATTCTCAAAATGCACTTTTCTTACATTGTGTGTGTTGGCAAAAGAAAATGTAAAAATGTGATTTTTGCGATATATTGTGGCTTCTTGTGATCTGGATATTGCATCACCGAATATTGCAATACGATATTTTTTCCGAGATATTGTGCAGCCCTAGTTAATACTAAATAAATCTGTAAAAAGTCACATTTTTTGTCTTAGATCTCTGCTTGTCTCTCCTTCTGAACAAACCTTCAAAATATTGTTATGTAGAGGCTGCAACTTGTGGAATCACCGGTATCACATATCGCAAGTTTTTTTCAATATAATAACTAGTTTATTCAAAAACTAAACAAGATATCTAAAATCCCTCTGAAGAAATCTTTGCAACTTATATACTAAAACATACATTTAAACCTGGTTCTATCCATTATTTTGATTTTGTTGCTGAAAATAAAGGATTTTGGCCATTTTACATACATATTTTCCTCACATTTATGTCAATAATATACAGCAAAAATCAAATTGGTATCATTTGTTTAAATTCTTAGCAGCTTAAAGAAAGTACCATTGAGTATGAGAACCAAACAATGCTAAATAAGACTCAAGTTGAAGGTGCTGATGGTAATTAATTTGGATGTAGTCACAACACTGACCACCTCCTGTGTCCTTCCCCTGCAGCGTCCAGCTCTGGACGCGGTGCACTGCTCCCTGCGGCTGCTGGGCTCCAGCGCCTCTCGGCTACAGGTGGAGTGTCGTAAGGCGGCCCCTACGGAGCCCGGGGGCCCCGCCGTGGACTACCAGCTCCTCACACAACAGGTCATACAGTGCGCCTACGACATCGCCAAGGCTGCCAAACAACTGGTCACCATCACCACTCGGGAGAAAAAACAGTAATAACGTGGAGAGAGAAGGAAGTAGCTATAAAGGATCGAAGGGCTTCTCACTGTGGATAACGAGAGGGATTTTCAGACACTGGGGTGCGAGAGAGGGGAGTGGTTAAGAAGTCGGTATGGAAGTGAAGATGCATGAATGTCGGAAGAATGCAAAGAGTAAAACCACTACAGCACCGACGTTACAAAAAAGGAAGAGAAAGTTGAACCAGGGCATTCACTTTAGGAACAGCCATTTTAGTCGACTGGAAACCGCTAAAACTGTGATGCACCAAAGCAAGATAAAACAATGTTGCACAGAGAACTGGAAACACTATTTATTTTCTGTCTTCCTCCATTTTCGGAAGGCATTTTCTACTAACGAAACGGTCTTGACGCACTCCTCTCTCCCCGCTCCCACTCCACCGGGCCGCCCCCCTTTCGTGCCACACAAACCCGTCCCAAAACCGGATTTCTTCAATTCAGAGAAGGACCCATGTAGCGCTATCTGCCCCTCTCACGCTGCTGCAGGGGGACGAGGGGAATCTTCTGCAGTTCCCCCCTCTGCTGGTGGAACACGGCATGATCCGGCATGTTGTTTTATTTCCCTCTATTTGTTTGTTTTGTTATTTTTTTAATGAGCAGATCCGAGTATGTCTGCGCCGCTGAGGACAAGCTTACAACACTTACACTGGAATAATTATTGTCATTGTTTATCCTATGTTTTTGTATTGATATTTTATTGTTCATTTGTTAATCTATGTTATTTTCGAGGTCTCATTCAGTGGAAGCGGGAGACGTCACACCGGGGGTTCGCCATCACTGGTGGAAATGGTCCTTATTTCTTACCGTCGAGTCGCATTGAAGAGTTGAAGTTGCCAAATGTGAAAAGAGGCAAGTTTTGGCCACGCTAAAACCCCTGTTTACCCGACAACAAAACGATCCGTTCAAATGTGTGTTGCCTCAGTGGACGAAAGCCAGTCGAATCATCTCAGAAATAATGTTGTCTGTGCCAATAACATGCAAATAAGAACGATGTTGAGATCTTAATTATTGTCGCGCTCGAGTTTATTCATCTATATTGGGGAATTCGTGGGGGGCAGTGGTTCACTAAGCAAATTAAGGAGGTGGTTCACCGTTTCTAAAGGCATCTCCTCCAGCAGACCAAAGATAAAAATACAAATTGTCTAAAGCTGGGGATATCATCCAGTGTGTCTTGCCTAAAACCTTCATTGCTTCGACAGGCACTACTCGCCCACATTCCCTAATTATTGCTGAATAATTTGAATTGTTCACTATTTCCAAAGCAGCAAAGGCAAGGCAGTCTTTTCTTTTACTTTTGAGCTTGGGAGTAATATTTAGTCACCGCAAGAAATGCACACAAAATGGCCAGACGGGTCACATGTTGATCAAGGTTTACACTTATTTAAGAAGACACTGAATGGATCCTTCTGGTAATGTTTATCATGTTACTGACTCCTTGTGTGGCCTCTTGTCAAGCGTGAGAGCGTTGGGAACAAATACTTAAAGAATAAATCCTGTTTTTTTTATGTGCAGAGATAACTTGGTGGATTCAGTCCTATTTTTCTTCCATCATTTTCTAGTTTTTAAGTGTATTTTGGCTTTAAAGTTGGTCTTCCGTGTCAAGGAATAATGTCCTATTTCAACTTTCTCAACAGTTACAGCTCATTTTACCTTCTCTGCTTGTGTCTTCTTCGGCTACGAGCATAAAATTTGAGTTATCTACACTTGAAATGTCAACTTAAGCCTAGCTTCTTCCTTTTCCATTGGGAGCTCTCTTTCTCACGCTTTCCTGCCCTGAAATCGCTAAATGTGCCACTATATGAGAGACGAATGTTCAGATTGTTTGAATTTCGGATGCCTTGCACATGATCATTGTTTGTTCGCCTAAAACCGACCACTTGCCGAAAAACACTACAAAAGAATGAGCACGCCGCCTTTTTGACTGAACCAGAACGGCTTTTGTTTTAATATTTTCATGTCATACTAAGCTAAGGATTACTGATAACACTTTGTAATTACTGGCACAAAATGGGAAATACTTAATTCATCATTTGTAAGGCATTTACAAAGCTTTCCTAATCACTTGTTAATAGTTTATAATCACCTAAACGGCCGCTGGATGTGTTTGCGCACCATCCTAGTGTTTGGTAAATAAGGTTTGGCTAAAGGGTTTCATGTTCTGAGCAATAACAATCACTATTTTTGTGCTTATAAATACTTAACAAATGATAATGCGTTATCAAGGATGAATTAAGTATTTACTACTGCTTTACAAAGGAAACCTATTGGCGTGTAGTTATTATATAGTGTTATCTAGGGCTGGGTGATGTGGCCAAAAAAAATCTTATCACGATTTTCTTCAGTTTAAATCACGATTTCGATTTTCTCACGATTCATGTGTAAATTGTCTTTTAAAGGCGACTAAAGCCATCTGCTTCTTCTTTTTAAACCTCGTGTTGTAGTGGTTTAGTCCTGGTTAAGACCTGTTTTAGTCAGAGTTTCAACTTGCATAGTTTAGAAGTTTAGACCCTCATGGTTCAGTCCTGGTTTAATCCTGGTCCAGTCTGTGATATTGTCCAGGTTCAGACTTGATTTAGACCAAGTTTTCTCTTGGTTTATTTCTGATTGAGTCATTGGGTTTAGTCCAGGGTAATAATTGTTTGGTTCTGTCCCTGGTTTAGTACTTTTTACTTTGGTCCTGGTTGAGACCTTGATTTCAGTCTCTGCATTAGTCTGGTTTACTTTAGGTTTAGACCTAGATTTCTCCTGGTTTAGACCTAGTTTTCTCCTGGTTTAGTGCTGTTTTCTCCTGGTTTAGTCCTAGTTTTCTCCTGGTTTAGACCTAGTTTTCTCCTGGTTTAGTTCTGGTTTAATCCTGACAGTAGAAGCAGTGAGTTTGAGCTCAGAGCTGCGTCAAACATAAAAAACACTAAATCACGATATGACGATGGTCCCAAAAAAGCAGATCGTCATGGAGACCAGATCGCGATTAGATTTTTATCATCAT
>OMNZ01018860.1:0-12748 GCA_900303255.1 Lesueurigobius sanzi | reverse complement strand
GTCCCTGGTTTAGTACTTTTTACTTTGGTCCTGGTTGAGACCTTGATTTCAGTCTCTGCATTAGTCTGGTTTACTTTAGGTTTAGACCTAGATTTCTCCTGGTTTAGTCCTAGTTTTCTCCTGGTTTAGTCCTGGTTTAGACCTAGTTTTCTCCTGGTTTAGTCCTGTTTTCTCCTGGTTTAGTCCTAGTTTTCTCCGTGGTTTAGACCTAGTTTTCTCCTGGTTTAGTTCTGGTTTAATCCTGACAGTAGAAGCAGTGAGTTTGAGCTCAGAGCTGCGTCAAACATAAAAAACACTAAATCACGATATGACGATGGTCCCAAAAAAGCAGATCGTCATGGAGACCAGATCGCGATTAGATTTTTATCATCATATCGCCCAGCCCTAATGTTTGTTGTTTTGGATGTACCGGTACAATGTATGTCTAATTGTCAGCCCAAATGGACCTCAGGCTCAAGTTGTGACATTCGTTGTACTTTAAACAATAGAAACATGGTATAGATAGATTTAAGATATAAAATGTGGGACATACAGTAAATTAGCTGTGACACTGGGGTAAAATGAGTAATCGGTTAAAAATGATTTCAGAATGTTGACGCAATTTTGCCAATATATTATTTTGATGTGACTTGATTACACGATTAATTTATTTTTGTACGAAGATCATTGCGATGATTACAGTTTGAAAGGAAGCGACTGTGGTTTCGGATTGTGCATTAATAATAGAGCCTTTCGCCGCTTACATCATCAGTGACATCAGCTGGAGGCAGGAAGTGAGCAAGAGAAATGAGATTAAACTAAAACTAGCCATTATACGTGTAAAAGTGCAACTACAAAATGTGGTCCTGTTGTGGCTTAAGGGGCAAGAACAAGAGGAACGACAATTTGAGACGATAAAATAAGGTTTTATCTGATATTTCCAACAACAGATAGACATTTGTTTATCGTTACCATGACAACAGCTACAATGGAAGCTTTCCGCCTCCAGCTAAGCCCGGGATGTTTACACACAAAAGGGTCTATACAATGTCTGTCTAAATACATCGGGTGTCAGGATCACGAAGCCTGAAGGTCTTGTCGACGTGTGGGGCACCTCTCGTCATCTCAAAACGGCCGGTATGAAGCGCACATCCCAGGATCGGCGGACAATTTTGCTGGTGCTTCTCGCGTGAATGTTTAAACGTGTGATCGGAATTTCAGCACATACTTTCCAGATTTGAACAGGTTTTTTTTTTTTTGGGACACTCAACAACTGGACCAACCTTTCCACAAATAAAGACGTTTGGGTTATTTTGCAGCCAGTCGAAGCAGAGCCACTGGCAGCGCATTGTGGCCTGTACTGGCATGTTTCAACACTTTGGGAGATGGGAGAGCTATCTTTTAACAGAAGATAATGTATAAAGTAGAGAAAACAAAGACTTACTGGGTAAATCGTAATGTAAACTCATAAGCTGTACATTTGTAATAAAAAATAAAACAATGAGTTGTCCTCCTGTTCTTCTTATAGGACATTTAGCTTGGTTCCAGGAGCATTAATCCATTGAGGTTCTTTTGAAAAAGATTCAGTCTTAAATCGTCTCATCAGGAGCTGTGGATTCTTGTACCACTGAAGGACAAATGAAATGCTAAATTTCACTGACACAAGCCCAGGATTTTTACGATTTTTCATAACAGAGTGCCTCGGAGCATTTTTTGACTGCAAGTCGGTATTTATTATCTTCTCACATCCTGGAAGAGCACCTGTTATATACAAACTGGGACCCTGAAGCACTCGCCATTTGTTATTTTGATTAGGCAGTGACACTTTGTGAAGCTTGATGTTTTATTTAAAGACAGATCTTCAGTCTTTTACCTTGTTTACATTCACTTTTGAGAAAAAACGTGCGACTCATTAAAATATGTGATAAAAATAAGATCAAGTAGTCTGAACTACTGAAATAGACTTTACCACAGTATACTTTATTACTAATGCAGTTTGCGGTAATTAATTGCTTTATAAAACTTCACAATATTCATACAAGTCTATAACTAGATCATAAGTGATCTAATATTTATACAGCTCATTTACATCGTGTACAGTTCAAATGTACATACTACAGTATTGCTTATAACAGCAACATATACTCCTGTATCTTTCAGAAAGCCGGAGCTCATGATTGTAGCAACAAAAAAGGTTTTTGTTCTTGACCGTCTCAGCCAGTAATTATCAGCCTTATAAATAGCCCTCACCAATGACAAACCACTAAAATGGAAAGGAGTTTTTTTTTTTTTTTTTTTTAAAGGAGTGTGATAGCAGAGTCAGTATAAAAATGCCCCATTGTTGCACATAACAGTCTGTGTTGTTCTATGGATATTCCTCTGAGCTGGAGGAGCTGGGCAGTAAAACACACTCCTTTTTTCTGCTTCTCTTGCGTCGCTTTTTGGTGACAGGTAACCTCCTCTGGATCACATCTGTGGGGCATATAAATATTTGTTATAGCAAATTATTAATTAATTATTCCACGTTTTAACACCATTAAATGTAAATCAACAAAAATAATGCGAACTTGAATCCGGTACTGGTTAAGATAGTGCCTACATGAAAGCAGTAGATGGCAGCAGTCTCCAAAAAATCCAATGGAAAAAAGCCCACTCAAAATAAAATTGCCTTCAAATGATACAGAATCATGGTGTTTTCAAATTAGATCTAAACCAGGTGAACAGAAGAGAATAATTGCTAGTGTTTTCTTACTTTCAAAAGTAAAACATGTAGATGAATAGAAAGGACACCTGCAAAATGAAGTGATGCAAAACTAAAATCAGTACTTATTAAGCTAAGATAAGACTCTCACAATAGAGAAATGTACTCATTACAACACAGGGGGTGCAAATAGTTGGGAAATGTGCCATCAAAGAATAAGACACATTTGCAAACAATTACTTGCTTCACTATCACTCCAAAAAAACAAACAAACAAACACATGATTTCTTGTTAACTGTGTGGTCTGTGTACCTGCCACACTGTCGTAGTCCTGCCGTGGATCGCGCCAGTACAAGCTCGTCCCTCTCCTCCAGTGTTTGTAGAGGCGCGTGTGGAGGATGGACAGGGTCAGGAGCACCAGGAGGAAGCCCAGAGCCCCCGCGGCCCACACCGCCTCGTCTGTGCGGGGCGTCCTCTGAAAGGGGCCCCTCACCCCGGCGGCCGCCCGGCTCCGGTCTCCCGCTCCGTCGCCGCACTCGCAGGGTTGATCTATTTTGCACTGACAGACGCCGTCGTCGCTGGTTATGCGAGCGGCTGGCTGAGGCTTTGGCGAGTCCGAGCCGCTTGAGCTGTTTTGTTGAGGCTTTGCATCATTCATATTGTCAACTTCTCTTTCTTCTACTTCTATCACTTCATTGTCTTTAGTAGCAGCAACCTTAGCTGGACCTCTGCCTCTGTGCTTGGCAATGGCTTTAAAAACTTTACCGATGTTGTAATCTTTGTCCATTTTGTAGCTGCTTGATTTCTGTAATCGTTCTGAATTTATCAAAGGAATATTGTTAGTAATATTTGACTCCAATTTTTTTGGAAGTGGATTTTCATTCACGCGTATAGACTTGGAGAGGGCGTCCTTTGCACTGCTTTGATCCACAGTATTCTGAGAAAAAATCATTTCTGGTAATCCATTGCTTTGAAGCTTGTGGATAACTTTGCTGGTCCGATTGCTTGAAATTTTGGGAAGATTCGTAGTTGACTTCATAGCTGCCCTTTTATCCCTTTCTTTAGTTCCGGTTTGTAAGTCCAGTTGTGTCTTCATGTCTTTTGTAAGAGACGATACGGTCCTCTCGCAGCATTGCTTCAGTGATCCCTGAGAAATTAAGCAAATAAGAATACATTTTATTTATTAGGTTTAGATGTTTACTACCAAAGACTATAGAGTTTTATGTATTCAATATCGGCCCATCTAAGTGAAGCAGTTTATAATTGTAAACTAGAAAACTATGAGAATTTGTTCTTAGAATAGTGCAACTTTTGTGTGACACTACTTCTATCCTTGTGTCCCGAGAAGTTTGTGATTTAGCTAAAAAGAGCATCAACTCAGTCTTCTGAGTGAATTAAAAAACACATAATTTAATAATCATGCTAAAATACAAACCTTATTTACTTTGTGCTTGTCCTGTTCCGCTGATCTTGTCAAAAAAAGGTTGTACTGATGTCTATGTGCACTTTCTCCAGCATTAGTTTTACGTGAGCTCGTTGTGTTGAGCCAGTCACATATTTCAGAAGAAGCTGCACTGGATACCTCCAATGTCCGGCCCCAGGACACCAAGGCTATGGGCTGAACAGAGAGCAATAAAGTAAGACATCACTGCACCCAGAAATGCATTTGAAATACATGTTCTAAACTGTTCCACCGCTTTTCTCGTACCCTGCTTTTGTCCAAGTTCTCGTGGGGTGTAAGGATGTAGTTGCGGAGACAGGACTGTGCCAGAGCAGACAGAAGCAGACGCTCGTCGGGAGGAGAGCAGGGATGGTAAAGCAACACTGTAGCACCACGCTGGAGAACGTATACAAATAATACAAACATAAATTGGATGTGAATTATCAGTTAAAGGTACTCTGCACTCTATGACAGTAATATTATGGCATACAGTAAATATTACATACACTACTGTTCAAAAGTTTTATTTCAAGACCATTTACATTGTAGATTCTCACTGAAGACCTCCATTTATGAATGAACACATGTTTTAAACAAAAAGGTGGAATAATGTCTTCAAAATAGCCCAATTTTTTCTTTGCACACTTGACATGTTCTCAATGAGCTTCACAATGTAGTCACCAGAAATGGTTTTCACTTGATGAAAACCATTTCAGACCCCCTTGAAAATGAGACGCTGCATCTCAAAGGGCATTTCATTAATAAAGCATAAAGAAGAATATGACAGTTCACTACTATGAAGCTTATTGACAAAATGCCTAGAATAAAGGGTCGTCATTTTGAAGAATTCAAAATATAAAACATATTTTGAAGTTTTTTTATCCTTTTTTGTTTCCTACACAATTCCATGTGTTCATTCATAGTTTAATGTCGTCATTGAGCATCATACAATGTAAATACTAGTGTTGAAAATAAAGAAACGCCAATACATGAAAAGTGTTTCCAATCATTTGAAGGGTAGTGTATATTGGATACATGAACAAATATGTTATAACTTAGGGAAGAAATGGTTATATCTATAGAAACATATGTAATGTCAGTGTGGATAAGTGGCACAGTATTTCAAACCAATACAATAGATTTTAGCCCAAAACATGATCACCAATTTTGACCTATTTATCCAATTTACGTGCAGTCCTTCTCTTCGTACAATTGATATACTGTATATATTTTTTTTAATTTCTCAAGCTTAAGAGTTTGGGGTATTTTTTAATTTTTTTTTACTTACATGCAAATTATTGAGCCACCTCTGTGGAGGGCAGAAGAGGTACTCGCCGCTCTCTGCACCCACTGGTCTGAACGCACCACTGAAACAGTCACATACAGAGAAATGTAATAAGAAGAGAATTCACTTTCCACATTACAATTGCAAAAACACAAGCAATACCTGTTAGGAATGGTGTTGTTGAAGGTAATATGTTGGTCCACGCAGGTCAACTTGGCAGGCTACAAAAAGAAAATGCAGCTATAATACACGCACTTAACCAAAAGTTATATCATTTTGTTGCTACAAGGTATTTTGAAAATATTTAGTTATTATAGGGCGGCACAGTTCACAGCACACATTTTAAATATGCATAACAATTAAACTAATACCAAAATCACATCTTTTCAAGTTCGGTTATACATATTTACATTACAATAAGGATCATTTGTTTTTATATTGTCTTTGAGATTTGCTACTTGAACCTTTCAAATCAGAATGTTGTTTCAATAGCGACTCATTGTGTAGACCTAAGTTATTACCTAGTAGTTGTGTATATTTCCCGATGCCCCTCAATCTTATCATTTTAGGGAACACCGATTATATCATAGGGTTCAAAGGGCCAAAGTTTAGGGAAAATTCAATAAAGATATCAGTTCCTGAATGTGTGTTTACTCACCTCTGGATCATACACTGTGTCAATACTGTAAAGTCTCTGTAGATAGATAGAGAGAGAGAGAGAGCAAATGAGGTTTGTACTGCCAAGCCTGTGAGAGCAAAAACTTTAT
This sequence comes from Lesueurigobius sanzi, assembly GCA_900303255.1. NCBI lineage: Eukaryota > Metazoa > Chordata > Actinopteri > Gobiiformes > Gobiidae > Lesueurigobius > Lesueurigobius sanzi. The sequence continues at coordinate 6,575 of OMNZ01018860.1, read as the reverse complement.
GTCAAAACAAGAGCTTTCCTTGTCTTTCCTCTTCTCATTTAAAGTTGAGAAATGTACCTTTAATTCTAATTGGGGACTGTTTGAAGTATCCAATACTATCTATTCTGATTATGAATACCTGCTGTCCATCCTGCCCATATTATTTTATTATTTATCATTATTTATACAGGGAGGGCCCGGTGAGAGTACAATACTCTCTTTTTCATGAGTGCCCTGTTTTATAACAGAGTATAACAATACAACAGACAGAAAAAAAAACTTAAAGTTTAAACACGTACAACTATGTTCTGCTAATGAGGATCTCAGATGAGAGAGAGGCATTAGAGAGTTCATTCTCAAAATCTTTGGACTTGGTTAATTAATGATAATACAATTAATAATAAAAAATAGCAGATCACACAAGAATCACTCTTTTTTAACTGAGTTAGTACTTTTTACTACACAACAGTATAATTTGAAGTAACCTGAGTTAAGTGGGATGCTTACCTGAGGTTTTGTCCATAAAGGGGTAGGGCAATCCCAGTGCGCTGCGTCTTTGGGGAGGTCAGTATCCAGCATTACCTGTCACACAACACGGGACAGTAACTACAGGTAAACTATGGGTGAACAAAAGGAAACGCATAATGATCATTGATGACTTACTTTGCCATTGTCGCAGCTTGGCCACAGAGACCTGCCCAGGCACTGGACCAAAGCGACCCAAAAGACAGCTAGCACAGTGGCAGTCCTCGGGAGGGTCTTGATGGCTCGGCTCGACATACTGGCCTATGGTTTCCACTCATTTAAGTGTTACCAATATTAATCACAACATACATGATCATTTCTATCTCGGGTATTCAACCTCAACCAGAAAACCATAAACAAAGCTTTAGCTGCGGTAAGGCAATACGCTATGAATGAAGGAGGTATAACCTTAGTAAGAATATCGTTTTATCTAGATTTGTTGTTTAAAATACTGCACAAAATAACTTTTAAAGACGCAGATTTACGCCTCATCTCGTTGTTCAATCAATGCACCAACTACAAAGCAAACTACAACCACTTCCTTTGATTTTCGGCACCTTTCAAAATAAGAATATATACGAAAGATAATTTAACTGCACTAACTGTTAAATGAATCACTTCTTCAGTATTGTATAAACATGTATTTGAAATATAGAGCAATCACACACTGTTTAATATTAACTATGATTGCGTGTATTTTGTGATTTAAAAACACCACTGAGTTTTATTTTTCAGAGAAAAAACATGCTTCCGCTTTTCTCAAGGAGAACACAACGATAGCCGACAGAGAACAAAATACTCCGATTCGGATTTTTTTTTTTTTTTTTTACTCATTTAAATACACATCTTTGATCGCTATTTCATTTGTATTTACGAATTTTAATAAAGATTTCTATGCACAACTAATTGTCATACATTATAGCATAAACACGATTTCAGTATACTTTAATTCAACTGGTCTTGCAGGTAAAACTTGTAACACCTGTTGTTGCAGGTAATTCTTTCAGAATAAAATGTTATTGTTTTTTGTTTTTTTTAACATATGCCCAAATACTATTGGTCTATTGCATTAATTATACATGCTATTACTTGTTACTTTGTATGGCCTACCTGTTTATATATTTATTGATGAAATAGGCCTATCGAATTTTAAGCCAAATGTTTCATATAAAAAAACACAACATACGATTAATGAATTGTCCTACTATGAATCAGACTATTATACAAACTTCTACTCTGGAAAGCTTTCTTTCATTTTACTTTCGGAGTAGTTGGGTAATGATTCGTGTGGAAGGGAAGTCTCCGCTTGCTCTGTGGACACTCCCATCTGGCTCGCCCACACTCCTCTCGGCTCACACACCTTTAAAACTCTCAGGTGGAGCTCAGAGTGGCGCAGTCTGAATCATGGAGGCCGCCACCCTCCCCTCTGAAGGTTTGTTTTATTCTATTATTAACCATTATATTGCATAACTTACATATTTTGAGTAGATCGCATTCTGCTGAATATAGGGTATGTTTATGTTTTAAGTCTATGCAAACTTTCTACTGTATTCATCATGTACCTATCTAAGACATACTTATTACAGTTCTATTGATGAATTTCTGTGTTTACGTATTATTTTAGACTATGCAGCCTTACCTGCTGATATAGGCTAGGTGTCATCTTTCGTTTATAGGCCAATGCCAGAGTGGTCATTGCAGTTAAACAACCATTGTGGCCTACACTTACAGCTTTATTATAGTGACAGTGACATAATTGAGGTTGTTGAAAAAATCATTTGTCATCCGAGGCCTTCTTACCATTTGAGGAAGTATTTGTCATGTGGCAGTCACAATTATTTATTACATATGCAACGTGATGCTATTTATATCGGTCTTTGTTTTGGAGACCTTTTCGACTTAAACCCAAAACAAGTCATTGTGGAGAATTTTTAAACAGTAATTTGTACAGATGGTGGTGTACAAATTTATATTGGTCTTTGTTTTGGAGACCTTTTCAATTTAAACCTAAACCAAGTCATTGTGAACACTTTTTAAACAGTAATTTGCACAGATGGTGGTGAGCGTGCAGGTGTGGTTCTTGTCATGATAGAATTAGGCACAATAGTAATATGCCTACTTTGTAAACATCTAAACACAAACATTCCCATAGACTGGTAATGTTTTGGAAATGTTGAAACTGGTTACCTACCTATTTTCTTCTATTAAAATAATAGGCAAGGCAAGGCAAATTTATTTGTAGAGCACAATTCATACACAAGGCAATTCAAAGTGCTTCACAATTTCATAAAATTACAAGAAAGCAGATAAAATCAATCAATAAAACAAATATAATCATTGACTAATTACATTAAAAGTGACATTAAAAGTGAAGAGTGCAGATAAAATACTTTCAGTTGACATATGCACAGTTAAAAAGAACCGTTTTCAGCCTAGATTTAAACATTGTCAAAGTTGAGGCCTGTCTACTAATACTATTAATGCAACTCCAAAGCACAACTTCCCCATTTTGTTTGAAGCACAATCACATTTTATGCAGGTGAGAGAAATGTATCCTAATTGTCTGTCTATCATGTCTTCCACAGGTGGAGGTGCGAGTGCTGTGGTGGAGCAGCTCCCAGTCGCCCCGAACACTGGGGGAGTGCAGCCACAGACGGAGACCGGAGATGAGCCACTGTGCCCCATAACAGGAAGTGGAAATGTAGAGGTGAGCATACAGAAATATCCAATTCAAATTCAGTCTAAGTATTGAACATTCATTAATTGTTCATTGCTCTCATTTTTTTTAAATTGCAGATAGTGTACTCGTTCGATAGCTCTATGGACTCTTCTGACAGTGAGGATGAAGGGATAGGAAAGAAAGAGAAGAAGAAAAAACTAAAAAAGAAGAAAAAGAAGAAGGTACGCACATAACACGTGTCTGCTACGACTGTCAATACCACAACTACTCTCTTACAAGCCTCAAAATTGGAACTCTGTGTTAGGTCAGAGAGATATACTCCATATCCTCAGCTTCAAATAGTATAAAACAACCTTTAATCAACAATTCAGTTACTGTAGCTCCCAATACCTCTAATACTACTAATGTTTGAGCCAACCCCAAAGATGAACAGAGGCTTGGGCTGCGAGAGATCGGTATAAATCCCTGCAAAAGGCAGTATTCAAAGCACGATGCTTAATGCAGATGTTTGACCAGGGAGAAAAGCCAAGTAGAAGAATGTATCAAATGTTTTTTTTGTCACGTCATAGGTGTTTTGTTTGTGACAACTTCTTTAGATATAGTTATTTTTTGTACTATGTGGGACACTACACAAATAATCATTATTTCTTTAAAAAAAAACAAAAAAAACATTATTTCTATGTAATGTGCTAGACTTTTTGATTTTAAAGCCAGATAAGATAAGACAAAAGTCTTCAGATTATTGCTCTTCCCTTATCTTTTTTACTACTGCTATTAGACTCAAAACATGTTTTTCTTTTGTGACATTTAAATGTTCAATGACTAAAGTACGGCACAGTGTGTTCAGGAAAGATCACGCTGCAGATAGTATCTGTATGACTTGGTTTGATTGAAATATTTCTGGTTTGGGCGTGTGGGTTCCTCCCTCTGAAACACTCAACGAGTGTTTGGGTAGCCCCTCCCACTCCGATTGCTGCATAGTTTGTACTTCAGAAAATATGACTCATTTGTTAAACAATATTTTTTCACTTTTAACACACATAAATGCACAAAGGCCCTGCTTACTTGTGTGCATCATACATAAATGTTTGCTTTCTCACTGTTTCAATAGGACTCAAGTTCATCTTCTTCTTCATCATCCTCCTCCTCTTCCTCATCCTCATCCTCCAGTAGCTCCTCAGACAGCGACTCTGACAGTGAGGTGAGTCTTGGCATAACCTAAAGCCTCCTTAAAGAAAATTACTTAAGCAAGTAGAAGAGAACTATAGCCAGAATAAAGGAATATTCATCCAAAGAAATATATACATTTTTTGCAAATGCATAACAAATACTACTCCTACTATTAGTGCTGCAGACTGTGATATTTACTGTGTTATTATGGATTTACTAATACACATAATATTATGCCAATTCAAAACTGCCCCTACCACTAGGGTCAAAACCTTCTTCTTATTTATTCTAAAAAATGTTCCAGGAAATAGATTCGAGATATAACACTGTTCTGAATTATTTAGTCAAGTAGCAACCTTTGTTACTGTCACCAGGAGAAACACAGGGAGTGTCTGCAGGTTGTTTTTGCATTGTAAAAACAGTGAGCGCAGAACACAAACTGCTTCTTTGATCAATGCCAGAGTACTCCCCTTCTTCTAGTGGTATTCCTGATGTACGTATTTGCAGTATTTGTAACATGCAAAAGCAGTAAGCCCTGTTACTTTTCCTCCTCGTCCCTAGTGTGACACAGATCAGGACATTCAGGTAGAACTGGTGACTTAGCACAAGTTAGTTTTGAAGATAAATGGGATGTCACGCCCCTCCCTTTGTATTTTTCACATGTGCAACCACCGCCCACTGGTTTGACAGGACCAACCCACAGAGAAGCATTCCTGAGTTTTATTAGGTTACGTTGCAACTATGGTATATAAAAAAAAGGGAAACTATTCACTGCAGGCACAAGGCGGAGGCTCCGGGTTTGATATCAGAGACACACGCCCAATTTTACAACATTTCAGACACGTATTTTATCATCAACAAGTCAAGACGATAAGCCGTGCAGTTCGTATGTTGTTCGCATTGCAGACGTGTATAGGCTTGTGCATAATTCCACATAACATGGAAGGTCTAAAAAAACTTCACCTCGTCATTCACCTCGCACTGGATAGTTGTGGAATTCATTAGTTTAATCCAAAAGGAACTTCAAAGATATTAATAGTTGAAATTTTATACATGCAAAAGAAGCAGTCTGCTGTTGGTGACAATATTTGAGTAATAAAGTCTTTCTGGTTTTACGCCACATCTTCATTTAATGTCCTGTTTCAGGATGACAAGAAGAAGAAAAAGAAGGACAAGAAGAAAGATTCATGCCCAGAATATGTTTGGGACACTGTCATCATTACCCAAGATGGTGAGGAGTCTTAAAGCTTTCAACAATCGCAACAAGATAGTAGTCTCTGCAAGGCTTTGGCTCTGATGCTTGCTCTAGACCAGGGCTGTCAAATGATGCATGATTGTATCTGGCCCGCATCATACATTTCTGAGCATGTCAAAAAAAAGTAAGTCTTTAGCCCATTCCTGTGAGGAGTTATGAATGTAAATAACCAAAATGCTCACTCCAGCCGCTAGGGGGCAGCCAACAGTTAACAGACCCCGTGCACGATAGCAAATGCTAGTTCCGGTTGAAATACTCCTGTTGAATGTTCTGTTTCCTGTCCCGATTACAGCTCAGAGCGCTGTCTAAATGGATGGAGCTGGCAAGGAACTTTACTTTCCAAGTTCGTGAAGGTTCTCAGTCGTACAGGAGTTGTCCATCGTAGGCAAAAATTCTTCAGTCTTCATCTGTACTCTGTAGCTGAAGTGTAGGACGTTTCGATCTTACTCCAAAGATCGTCATCAGCTACTGAAGGCCTGGCGCACTCTGTGGGTTTATAAAGGCAGTGAACCAGCAGGAGGAGTCAGCCTCTAGGCCCCTCCTCTCTTTGTGCTAACCGTACTGCGGTTAGCACAAAGAGAGTGATGACGATCTTTGAAGTAAGATCGAAACGTCCTACACTTCAACTCTAGAGTACAGATGAAGACTGAAGAATTTTTGCCTACGATTTACTTTCCAAGATGCCTTGGCAATTTGCAGAAAATTCTAGTCGATGATGTTCATCGCATCATGCAATGTTTTTTCACCTGCACCACTAAGCAAACGAAAACAAAAAGGGATTCAAATTTTACGTCCTAGTATGTGCATTATTTTGAAGGTAATGGAGTGCAACACACACGTCTGTGCTATACTCTTAACTAGCGCAAACTTGGGGCATGCTAATCTTGGTTTTTATATTATCCTTATTTATGTTTACTAGTATTTAGAGAGTTACATTGACGTTAGCTAACTTTCAAAACAACATAA
>OMNZ01018859.1:3798-15334 GCA_900303255.1 Lesueurigobius sanzi | reverse complement strand
CGCTATTGTAGCTGACCACCGGCAAGAGCAGCTCCTCCCAAAGCACGGCAGGACCGCGCTGCCGTGAGCGCCGTGCGGTGGCCGCGCTCATGGCAGTCCACCGCTCTGCTGTGAGCGCCGCGCGGTGGCCGCGCTCATGGCAGTCCACCGCGCTGCCGGCAGTCCACCGCGCGGCGCTCACCCAGGAACACGCGTTGGCTTCAAAATGAACACGCCTTGTTTACCGCGCAGTACGTGCGTTTTGCCGCGTTTGGTCGGGACACGGCTTTAAGATTTCAAGCTCTTGTAGTGTTCAACCAGCTTTAGCCAAAAATATGTTAATCTCAGTCAAATGGAAAACGTCAGCAGTTTTGCAATATGTTGTGGCCCTCTTACAACTTTTGACATTGTGTCTATTGTGCAGTCCTAGATAAAAGGGAATTTGTTAGTGAGTTCATCCACAATGGACCTGCGGTTAGCACAATTAGTTTAACCCACTTCAGCTATGCATCATTTTCCCCCTGTGTGATAGTTGGCCTCTCCTGCACTGCCATCACCATCGCCCTTGAGTTTTCTTCCAAACCGCACTTAGACTTGACACAGCGTTGGACTAAAACACCGCTTTTCATATGACTTCCTTTTGACACGCCCGTCAACATGTTTTCTTCTTCCTGCCACAGCATCAGCAGTGCGATGCTACAGAGGTGTTGAAAAGCTTTTCCAAATCTGCCCCCATCACCACCACCAATACCACCGCTGCTGATGAGGAGCGAAATTATGATCACAACCTTGGTGCTAATACATTCAGTTAATTCATTTGCCTTGAAGGAGAGGGAAAAGGGATAAAAATAAAGCTCCAGTGTTACTTGGCTGAGGGAAAGCTGCCTCTTTTAGCATACCATCCTCTACTCCCTTTTACCCACTCTCCTAAAGGTAGAAAGAGATCTGAAACCGTCTATTGTGACATCGCAAAGGCCCTGGATTTCATGTGTCCGCTTGACTGAGCACAAACTGAGGCCCGCCGCACAAAAGACCAGCTCGTCCCTTTTGCTGCCCGATCTTTAAAAGCCGAAAAAGAAAAGCCGCTGGACAGATGGCACAAGGAGGATTTGGGACCAAAAGGAGCAGAAAGTGGTGGTTGCGGCCCCCCAGGTAAGAAGAATGGTGAGGCCTGAAGGGGAGGAGTGTGAGACCATAAGAAGCAGGGCGGGCGTCACCGGATGGCACTCAGTCAAGCTCTTTTAAGGTTCATGCCAGTGTGACGCTTTATTATACGAGAGAGCACATGGGGACAGCATCTGACAGAGAAGGAGCCTCACACACTGGCTCACAGCCGTTTAAGATGAGACAGATGGAACTAATTGAGCAGTATACAGAGACATACTGAGTCACAACTTCCTATATAAAACAGTGGAAAGATGTTTGAAGAGTGGTTCACAAACTTTGACTTCACATATTGATACATGTTGGAAAAACCTATAAGAAAAGTGATACAAGGAGGTAGAGGTGGGAAATGTATATTGTGTACAAGATCATATCGAAATTGTTGTTTGGAAGATATAAAAATGTACAAGTAGTAGTACGAGTATATTTTCAAAGCCAAGAATTGAACAAAAAGCTGCAAACAATGCTTCTAAAAATACAAATTATACTGTGTGGAATCTCTCAAAAAAGGTATAATAATGTTCTTTTTTACTATTTTAAAGTGAGCCGTTACGAATGTTTGGAGCTGGACTGATACAACGTACAGTACAATGACAATGTGAGATGAGTTGGACATAAATTGTTGAGTGATGAGAGATAAGACAGGTCACAGCTCCTGATTATGAGTGTAGCAGTGGAGCCAGGTCGGGCGGGTACATATTTTAGTAGCAGTATATAATCATCAAGGATAAAGTATGATTTCCTTCTATCAATGCATGCATATATACATAGATTCTGTATTCCCTGGACGTCTGATAGAAAAATGTTACATCTTACATCTTCGAGATAGATAGTTCAGCTTCCTGACGCCTGGTGGATAAAACTTCTTCAGTCGACTGGACCTGACCCATTGTCTGCCTTCAGTCTCCTCTCGAAGGCATTACCCTGAAGAGATGTGTGAAGGCTTTGTGGGTGAGACAGGGGGCTCTGGTGATCTTCTCAGCAGCTCTCACTATGCGCTGGAGGCTCCTGGACTCTGGCTCTTCTCAGCTTGCGGAGAAAGTAGAGACGCTGATTACCTTTCTTGACCAGTGATGTAGTGTTTGTGGTCCAGGAGAGGTTCTCTGTGATGTGCACACCCAGGAACTTAGTGCTGGACACCCTCTCCACAGCAGCACCACTGACTGTCAGAGGAGCTCTCTGCGCTCTCCAAAAGTCCACCATAATCTATTTAGTCTTCTCTACATTTACAGAGAGATGGTTCTGTGTGCACCATGTGGCCAGGCTGCTCACCTCACTCCTGTAGTTTGTCTCGTCTGCACTAAGGCTTATATAGAAGCTGCTGCACTTTTCTGTGTCATGGGCAATGGGTGGAAACTGGAATTTACCACAGACCTAAACCTTTCTGTGAATTAGCACAAATGATACAACTAAAATGTAAACAATGGAATGGGTCTGTGGTTGTTGTTGTATAGATCATATAGGTCACTTTTTGTGTTGGTACTTTTTAAAATATTTTTTGAAAACTGTTCTATTTTAATGCATTATTATTGTATATGCTTTAGTGTATTATTTTTACCAATAAAAAATCAATTTATAGTACATGATTTTAGAGTCGGTCTGCTACTTAATAAAACAGAATTAAGAGGTCTGAAAGCTTTCAGAACCCACTCACGGTGCATTTTTTCATTTATGCAAAAAGTCGTGGCAGCAGCACGTCGTGCTCAGATCTAAATGTCCTCATTTTACAAAGCCGATTATACTCCTTGTTACTGCTAAGGTTTTTTAATTGCGGTAGTCTTTGGCACTGTGGTCAGCTTCTCTATTGGGCTCCACATCCGTTTTCATGTAAAGGCAGCAAGTTCAGTAAAACTCTTGACACCTTGGGAAGAACAACAGGCTTCCTGACTGCGAGTTTAATAATCAGTGCGTAGGAAGTGGAGAAAGAGTTAGAATTAGGTTACCATTAAATAAGAGAATACTGCACCCTGCAGACTGGAGTATTTACAGCCTCTTACTAAATGATTACTTCCTAATGCTAGGAGACCGCTCATTTATAAAGTCTAACAGACGATTTAAAAGTTAACAATTATATGCAAAACATCTGTTGAGGAAATTTCTTGTGGTTCTCAACACTGAAACAAATCCAGTAGGCTTAAGAATCTTTGTCTACAGTGGAAACACAACTGTACTGTATACTGAGAGCTTACACAAATATACCATTATTTTCTTTAGATCTTTGCCCTCCTCTTTATAATTCCTGCAGAGCCCCTCAAAAGGGTTTAACCACAAATCTGTATCATAAACTTGTACAGTGTTGGGGTGTAATGGACTATATATACAATATTATGTAGCATATTTAGGGGTCAGGATTTTACCAAGCATTTGCTCTTGTGCAAAAGTAGTTGCGCAGCAGAAGCCTCAACTGCACTTTATTTGTACCCGTAGGTAGATTTGATTTACCGTGAGATCAGATACGACATTCCTTCACACACACAAGAAGCCCAGCCATCAGTACAGTACAATATGCCTTTTTCATTCATGCAACATTTTCTCATTTACATATTAGATTTGAGGCTCTGATACTGTAATACATGCACTTTAAAATGGTAAATTAGCACCCACAAATAGCCAGACACTACTTTCCAAATTGCACTTGCTATTAGCACCGGTTTGATAAATTACCCCCTTAGAGTACAAATGTTTTCTTGTACAGTTACTCTTTCAGGAAGGAGAAATATACACTACTGGCCAAACATTTGGGGTCACTTTTATTTTGTTTTGAAGACTATATTTACATTGTATGATTCTCATTGAAGGTGTTAAACTATGAATGAACACATATGGAATTATGTAGGAAATAAAAGAAAATGGTGAAATAACTCAAAATATTTTTATATTCTATATTCTTCTAAATAGCCACACTTTGCTATTTTTTCTCAATGACCTTCATGAAATGGTTTTGAACAGTCTGAAGTTCAAACCATTTCTGGTGACCGACTACATTGTGAAGCTCATTGCCAAAAGTGTGAAAAGCAGAAATCAAAGCAAAAGGTACTATTTTGATCTTCATGGATAAATGAATGCCTTCAGTGAGAATCTACAATGTAAACCGTCTTGAAAATAAAGTGACCACACGGTCCTCAATCATTAAATATTGCACAACATTTGTAAGAAAGAGAAGGTCAAAACGATGCAATCATCAATAGTCTTCCTCCTTCCTTCACAGTTTATGAGTGTCGTGTGCCGTGACCAGCTGCGTTCATGGTGTGTCTCCGTGAAGCGGTGGCACAGCGGTTAGTGCTCGTGCTTCACAGCAGAAAGGGGGCGGGACCTTTCTGTGTGTGGAGTTTGCATGTTCTCCCCGTGTCTGCGTAGGTCACCTCCGAGTGCAATAAGTAATATGTACAATAAGCAAAGGATGAATGATGTGTGTGAGTGAATGGATTGTGGTGGTCTGCCCCACATCTAGGAGTGAATATAAAATTGTCCCCTGTAAAGCATTTTGTGACCACCTTCTTCTTCTGGGTCTTTTTGTGTGTGGGTGAATACTTGTGGGAGTCGAGGGGTTGGGTGTGTGAAGGGGAATGTTTCTTTGTTTATATGGGTGAACATTCATGGGGGCCAGGGGGTTGAATGGGGGGAAGGAGTTCTGTTGTGCTTTGTGTTACATTCTTGTATGGAAAACGCTTTACGCAACATTGATTGATTCTTCTCCTCCTCATCGCCATCATCATCATCATCATCATCATCATCATCATCATCATCATCATCATCATCGGTGCTCGGCAAAGTACTTTTTTCATTTTCTAAATAATGTTTCATAACAGACAGTGTTAATGTTTATAATCATACGCCGTGTTTATACATTATATTTATTATCGTAAGTGTTCAGAATGCAATACTGAATGGACAAAGTAATGGAATATGTTATTCTGTAACTTAACACAATTTCAAAGTTTTCTCCCCAACACTGTTGCAGCATTCAATCATTTCTACTTTTTAGCATTATCTGGTGGACGTCGCATGTAGCAGTACTGAGCATGGACAGATCATGCATTACCCCACTTCAGTCAACTAGAGTACAGAAGGCAATTTATTCCACAGTTTTAGAGTTGTCATAGATATTAAGTAGTTCATGAGCCAATACATGCTCTACCTCAGCTACCCTTTCCTCGTGTTGCCCATTGTTTTGTGTGTGAACAGACTTTTTTTTTCAATATTTTTTCAGGAAAGTGTTTCGTAAGTGTCCACCATCTGTTAGACACAAGCGTGGTGTTATAATTAGACCAGACTTGTGTGTGCCTTTACGCAGGGAAATAACAAGTGTTCTGTAGCAATTTATCTGAAGCACAATACTCGGGTATACCATGAAAAACAGCTTTTCTGAAGGGAAGGGGACAACACATGCCTTAAGACTGGAACACAACAACTAGATTTATACATATCGGCTGAATATCAGGCGAAGATACAAGTCATGCAAGACTGAGCATGAGCCTCCTTGCTGTGCCAGGAACTATTTGTTCTCCTCAGCTAATTGTTTATACAATCAGATTTCACAACCGTCCAATCACAGCAGTTTAATTGTAGCGTGCATCTAAAATGCAAAAGACATTTCCTCTCTATTAAATATATCCCAGTTTCCCCAAAGAGAACTTTATAACTTCTCTCACCTCTGATTAACGGCGCTTAGAGCTTTGTCTGTTGATTCTGCAGAAGTGCCGTTTCTGGTGTCACTGATTTTGATTTGCAACAATTTGTTCGCACTAACTTTCTTTGGCTAATTGACAGTTTTGAATATTCCCCCAAATATCCTAACTTCAGTTTCCTTCAGTTTGGAGCTATGTGATTGAAAATGTAGACAGTGGTAAAAGTTTGCACAAAAAAATAAAAAATGAAATGTGTTTAGGAACATTTTGAATATACAGTTGTGCTCAAAAGTTTACATACCCATAAGTTTAGATACTCTTTTAATTTTTGGCTATTTTTCATGGAATATGAATCGTAGGCAAAGATTCTTCAGTCTTCATCTGTACTCGTAGTTGAAGTGTAGGAGGTTTTGATCTTTGTCCAAAGATCTCCCTCTAGAGATTGGACAAAAATCGAAATGTCCTACACTTCAACTACGAGTACAGATGAAGACTGAAGAATCTTTGCCTACAATGGACAACTCCTGTACGAGAACCTACACAGATAGTATATGAATGATAACAAAAATCTTTTTTCTCATGGTTAGTGGTTGATTATCAAAGAACTGAGTTTACTCTTTTGAAATCATAATGAAACAGAAACTACTCAAATGATCTAATGTTTACCTTCAACAACAGCCAGGAAAATTTACTGTTTAAGTTTTAAGTAAACAGTAAAGTAATAGGAGACAAGATGAACATCATTCAGAAATGCCAGGAAAATTGGAGCGAAGAAAAACTTCAGCTGAAATTCAGGACTCTCTGTTTGTTTCAAGATGCACAACATGTAAACTTTTGATCAGGGACATTTGGCTGGTTCCTCTAGTTGAAAAGCGTAAACAAACACCCACTAACCACGAGTGAAGTAAATACAATTTTTGTGTTATCATCAAGGCATCAAGTTTACATGCCCTGACATTCTGCCTGGGTATGTAAACTTTTGAGCACAACTGTACTTCTTCAGTATTTTAAATATAAACACATGTGTCAATAGAAAATAATAATCTAGAAATAAGACTACAAAACGATTTAACTAATTCTTACACTTTGGTTTGTGTATTCTGATTGTGCTGGTGCCAGAGCCTTGTTCTTTCTCCAGAGTTAGACCAGAGATTTGTGTTTGGTGTCTACGACGGATAACACACATTCATATTCATCGGTGTTATTGTAAAATCACGTTACAAGCTTGTTGAGCAAATCCTTTGAACTGCCGTGTTGAAATTCAAAGGCCTTGTATGTGTTAAACAATAGGTTACGAGTGTCTCTGTGTGAGAGAGATTGATCTTTTCAAATCCAACAAAGCAACGGTAATATGTCGATGAAATCCACAGCCGGGAGCAAAAACAGCCTCCAATCCATTTTCACTAACACCTTTTAATTTATTTGCTTAATACATGACAGGCGTTGTGTGAACATGTTTAGCTCTGGAAAGTGTGATAAAGCCTTCCAAACATACACTGCATATAATCACTGCTTTTTTCTCATTTTATTTTTGTCATTATTCTAAACAATGCTTTTTGTGAATATAGTATAGTAGCTGTCGAGACGTGTCAATCTTTTTATTTTAAACCATACTTTCTTCCAACCGTAACAATGATATACACACTATACATACTGTAGTTCTGAATTTTTAATCATACATTCAGTTCTTTGTGGAGTTAACCAGGAAACACCGTAGCACAAGCAAATTTGTTTTTTGGTCAAATCTCCTTCATCGTTTTGAATGAGGGCTCTAGGCCAGTTAGTTTGTCTATTTCAATGTGAGACCCAGCGTAAAAGAGCAGATGATGGTAGATGTTTGGTTGGTAGACGAAGGAATGTTTTTGAGTCACGATTATTGTGAGAAAAGATATTGCGATTTTATGTTCAAACTTAAGGAAGAAAATACAGAAGATTTCTCAAACTTTAAAGTCGTAATGTTCACAAAAAAGAAACAAGAGATTATATGTACAATATTATATTTGTTTAATGGTTTTAACTTAAGTCGTCCTATTTTAAAGGAACAGGCCACCGTTTTTCCATCCTGAGATATGTTCTTACCTGAGACGAGTCGATGCGTCTGGTCTTTGTGCGTGCCCTCAGTCACGCAAACAGACCAAAGATGTTGTTAGCATATTCCTATGGAAGTTAGAAGCCACCAAGCTCTTCCACGTTTTCCCTATTTAAATACGTTTCTGTGAGTAGTTGCACAATCCAAATATAGTTACACAAAATGAAACATGTCGATTTTCTAAGCTGATAAAAAGTGGCACTATATTGTAAGGCGTAATAACACCTTAGGAGCACTTCGACATCCGCGCAGTAATATCTTCACTCCTAATGTGGGAGTGAAGAGTGAAGATGGATAAGATTTACTCTTTTTATACCCTGTTGCTCACTTCTTAACTGTTTGGAGTGGATGCAACACTGGCGCTGTTTCTTTACAGTCATAAGACATGAAAGAAAGTTAATCGTGGGTTCTAAAATTACAATGATTAACCTACTGTGAGCATCGGTTGATCTAGACCGTCCTACTGTGAAGTTCTCAGGGGCCAGGCCAAGGGCAAAATGTTATTAGAATTTCTACCATTTTGTCGATACATAACTTCATCCAATAAACCAACATTTGTTTTGGCATTTTCATTCGTCTTGAACAAGGAGATCTTCAGGTGTGACTCCAGATCTGGGCTTTGAGTGTCCATTGTAGGCGGTGCATTGAGCAGGTATAATAAATCGTCCAGTATGGTATTTTAAAACTTGGCTAAGGTTTTTACAGTTTTTCTATCCTCAATAAAACAAACCTACAGTAAAGTCCTTCATGGCAATTTGGCTACATTTTACAGTACCACCTCTGATTTTTAAAAAATTGTTCATGAAGTTAAAGGAAGTTAAGCATATTGTTGGCATTCTCATTTACATTAGATGAACGAGAGCCTGGCCTTGTTCATGCTCAAATCCCAAATTCTCTGTACATTTTTTCCCCATCTTATAATACTTTCACATACAGCATCTCTGCAACAAAGATGGTTTTCTGGCATAGGTTTTGTGCTTGCTTCTTTTTCCCAGCACCATTGTGGAGTGAGTGACAGAATGCCTTTGCATGTTATTTCCCCTGGCTGCGAGGGATTTGTTGGGAATAGATATGCTACATTAGTTATGCAGACTGGAGCTTGTGGTTACATACAGGACTAATAAAACAAATGAGTTGAGGTTAAGACACAGCCGTGAGGTCTTGATTAATATGAGCCTCTGCTGGTCTTTTTGGTTCATCTCTGCAGTAAAGATCCAGTGGAGCTGAAAAAGTAAAAATAAGATGTAACATAATGTCCATTAAAGGCAGCTGTAACAGTGAATATATCAGTCTGCCATGATTTAACCAAAGCATCCAAGGTACATCCACTTGTGCTGTAGCCTTGTTCATCGTAGGCGTAAAAATGTAAGCGAAAAGCTGTATTATTATGCCATGAAAAATGGTTGTTGGTTAGATGCAAATCCCCAAAACATGTCGAGAGGGTGTACAGTGACAAAGAGAGACATTCAGCAAAGTGTCGGAGCCGAGACTTAAGCCCACAAAGCCAAGTCAGAAACAGTGTTCTGTAAAATGGAAATGGCAGCAGCCTTAACCTTTCGACAGCCAGCGGTGAATTAATTGTCTTATTCCCTTTGGAAGCAGGAGATGGCTTTGGCAGAGCGTGGATGAGGGAATGAGGGGCATGGATACGATACTCTAGGTGAAGAAGTCTGCCTCTTACGGTGGGAAAAGTTATGTAGGGCTTTAAACAGTAAGTCACAGCCAAAGATACCAACATGAGGTTTTTTATGTTTTAGATCATTTCATGCACCAATTCCTTCTTTGTGCTTTGTTCAATTTGTGTCTGTAAGAGTGAGTTTTTACACTTTTTCTTAGCGCATCTTCATTTCATTTTGTGCACTAACAAGCTCCTGTTGTTTGATTTTTGCTGCAGCATTTTGGTTGAAGGCTGAAGGCATCAGAGTGTAAATGAAAAATGTAGTCTCAGTGACTAAATCTTATTTTAACAACCAAAGCAACTGGTGGTAAAACATGTAACTTTATTTTACTGGGTTTCCTCCAGAAAATGTGTTAGTGGTCAAGGGGACAGACACCACCAATGTTATTTTTTGTTTAAAAAAAATAAAACAACAAAATAATACAATATATACAATAAACAAACAGCTTTTCAAAATAACATCTGGAACGAGAACAATTCTAATATCCGACTTTTAGGGAAGAAACCCTGCAGTATTTAAACAGGACAGTCCCACTGAGATGCACTCTTCAGTAGACCCTATTATAATTGTTTTTAATTGTAGTGGAAACAAAGCACCTGGAGAAAAAGCAGACATGGACATGTAAACACAGAAATATAAACTGCCAAAAACAGCCTTTTGGGCTAACTCTGGCACATTTCCGACAATGATTTATGTATATATACAAAAGTGTCCTATGTGTAATACTTAAACATAATTAATTATGTTTATAATATTTGAAAAGGTACCAGCACTACTGCTTTTAGACCGTTACCGTGTAAATTTGATGTGGTGTCATTCATTTTACATACGCTCTTCCATAACCCACACCGTGATGCACTGGCTCTTTCACACATAAATCCTTCAGGCTTCTTCAACATGCTCCGCCAGCTCTTTCCATCTCGCCCCTGACCCCCCCCCAGGTTTGTGTGTGTGTCTGCGGGTAGTACAAGCTACAGCGGCGGGTTGGTGCTGGAGGAGCGTTGATGTATGGGGGAACTAAAGCAACCCTGCCGATCGATAATGTAAACACGAGCGAGGAGAGGCGGTAAATAAGGCCGACTCCTGACAAAAGTGTCTAGCTCAGGTGACGGAGAGAGAGAGAGAGAAAGAGGGAGAGAGA
Source organism: Lesueurigobius sanzi (assembly GCA_900303255.1). Classification (NCBI taxonomy): domain Eukaryota; kingdom Metazoa; phylum Chordata; class Actinopteri; order Gobiiformes; family Gobiidae; genus Lesueurigobius; species Lesueurigobius sanzi. The sequence continues at coordinate 4,654 of OMNZ01018859.1, read as the reverse complement.
GACAGAAAGAGGGAGAGAGAGAGAGAGAGAAAGAGGGAGAGGGGGAGAAGGAGGGAGAGGGGGGGGGGAGGGGCGAGTGGGGAGGGGGGTAATGGGATGGAGGCAGAGGTGTGGATGATGTAATGACTTCAGGGTAACAAACAGTAACGACAAAGGACAAACACAAGTTTAACCTGAAAGATGGGAAGCGCTATGGATGCGAGACTAGAGAAGGAGAAGAAATGTGTGTTTGTAGACCGTGAATGTGAAGAGCTGAAGCACCTGTTTACCTTTGGTCTGGTGTGATAGTGCAGACATGTTTGATATTAGCAGGATTCTCAAATGAATGACCTGCTGTTGAACTGGACACACTGGGCCGTGTGGGGAACCTGCCTCTCTGAGCCGACTTGTTTACAGAAGTGTTTCACACGTAGCACAGTGTTAACTTGTAAACATTTACACAGACACTGGGCCATATGTGCTCACCAGTTTAAGTCCAAGTAGGTCGGCGTTTTAAAGATGGCTGCATATTTGAGTGTGATAATTCAACTGGTCTGTGGGTGCACTCAGTGACATGTCTCAGCGTCTGTTGAGGAGTCGCCTAATGCTTCCTCCTTCTATAAATAAAAGTGCACTCACAAGGCTGTGAATCATTATTGTGATTCATCCCCTGCTACTCTGTGGAAGAGCTAGTTTTGTTTTTTACACTCTTTTAACACTCAAAGACAAGGGGTTGCAATTGTTCACACACTCTATGCTTTAGGGTTTAGACTAAAAGGTAGATCAATGTTAAAGGTACACGTTAACATTAGCATTTCACCCAATAAATAGAATAAATTATATACAAGCATTTATTGATACCTAAAAGATTAAGAGA
>OMNZ01018855.1:0-27161 GCA_900303255.1 Lesueurigobius sanzi | reverse complement strand
CGATCTTTGGAGTAAGATCGAAACGTCCTACATTTCAACTACAGAGTACAGATGAAGACTGAAGAATTTTTGCCTACGATGGACAACTCCTGTACGACTGAGAACCTACACAAACATCAAAAGATATGCAAAAGCTATGCAAAAATGCGCCACTGTATTAACTTAGGTCAAGGAAGATAATTGTCTTGGATAAAGTGGCAAAAGTGGCAAAAAGTGGCAAAAAATAACATTATTACTGTATTTTCCGGAATATAAGTCACACTTTTTCTCATGGTTTGGCTGGTCCTGCGACTTATACTCAGGTGTGACTTAATTTGTTTGTCATTTTCACACGGACAGCCGCGAGAGGGCACTCTGGGCTTGGGTACCGGTATGTGCTACTCCTGCACCACTAAAAATGATGGAGGACTAAAACTGCCAAAATAATAAATTAATAAATAAATGTCCATATTGGCAAATAATTATTAAGATGATATCACTACAAATTGTGCTCAAAGCAAAAAATAAAGCCTTATTATTATTTTCTGTCTGCATTTATCTATTTATTCCATAATTCATTTATTTTTTATTTATTTATTTATTTTTTTCTTTATTTTTACGGCCTGCATTATTCTTTTCTTGATTCCTCTCACCAAATGCAAAGTAAGGGGGCGGTCTTGTTACAGTGATTGGTTAATCCGAAAAGGGGGCGTGAACATTTCCGTCGGTCCTGTCTGATGATACGATTTCTTAGGTCTAACTATCTGTGGCCCGCCCTCTTACTTTGCATTCGGTGAGACAAATCAGTAAAAGAATAATGCAGGCCGTCAAAATAAAGTAAGCTGAAAAAATAAAGCAGAGCGAAAAAATAAAAGAGAAAAACAGGCGCTTAATAATAATTATTCGTTTTTAAATCTCAGCATTTGTAGCGATATCTAATAATTATTTGCCAATATGGACATTTATTTATTCATTTATTTATTTATTTATTATTTTGGCAGTTTTAGTCCTCCATAGTTCCAAATTTACACATTAACTTATAAAGACAACTGCTTTTTTGAGAGACTACCTATCAAAAATATTTTATTTTTACCAGCAGTTTTTGTATATTTTTTCCTCATTTCTGGAAGATATACTCAATATTGTAAATTTGCATATCTGCCAAATCACAATTTCGACGATATATTGCCCACAGCTTCCGAGAACATTATAATGAACATTATTGCCTCACAGCAAGAAGCTCCCTGACGTTCTGCGTGGTGATAACATGTTCTCCCCCGACCCAGTGTATGCACAGTTGATCAGTCCTCCAGCTCGAGGTACTCCTACCAACAAAGCTAGCTCATGATCTGGAGATGGGTCTCTGCAGCTGTTCATCGCTCCTGACAGGTTGCTCTGGCGGCAGTGAAGGCAGATGTCCGGGGACAGTAACGTAAATCTTAAGCCACCAATTCTAAAATGCGTAATCCTATGTGTGAGTCTCTCTAAAGCAAAGCAGCGGCTCACAGTGTGCATTTGTACCGCCATAAAAAACATGCAAAAGTAGCGTCAGGTGATATAAATATACTGCGTACTAAGTCAATATGGACCCATAACCTTTTTGTTTAAATGGGTTTTCCTTAAATGATGTATCACCTTGTATTCACATGTACATTTTCACTTTTCTCATTTGCAAATCTGCCTCTATAAAAATCAATATTCGCCTGTACTGTATTCAGTGTTGAAACAATTAACAGTTTGTTGCTATTTTTGCTGCGAAATGACAGAAAGCTATAGCTCATAAGCAACAAAAGTCAGAGTCATTTTGATCCCGACTCTGGTTGCTGGACTTCTGGGAAATGGTGTCCTAAACAATCACAGAGACTGTCCCTGTCTGTACGTAGGGACACTGTAGGTCGATTGACTCATTTCTACTCTTAATTCATTTCTACTCTTAATTCAAAAGAACCGTCGTCTCAATATTTTAAGCTCTGCAATCTCCCGCTCTGTATTTACTTCAATGCCACGATCATTTAGCCATTCAACAAATTCATTCTCACTACTGCTGTGGTGACACATCCCTGATAAAATGATGGATCTTTGTATAGCATTTAAAGGAAAAGGGTCATTGCATGCAAAACTGTATGTGTGTATTAGGGATCAAAAAACAAGAGAAATTTGAACGGTGATGCTTTGCAGATAACACAGACATGCTGGTGTATATTGTAGAATGTCCTGCCAGCCTCCTGACTTAAGCCTTTCAAATGTATGTGATTCTTGATCTTAGTCAAGTATTAGTTGTTCAGTTCACAATCAGTTCATACGTCTTCTCTCAAATGATAATTTATGTGTACTCTGAACTGGACAAAACAATAATTTGCTAATCTAATTGCCACACAGTGTACAGCGTAAATGAGTACACAGTAAGTATTAAACAGTAAGGTTAATTATATAACTTTGAGAACAAAATGTTCAGTTTTACTAAAATTAGGGTTGTGCAGAAGTGAGTACATGCCTCTTAAAGTCTCTGGAGCAAAGCTAAATTTTACACTACAAATACTAATTTAACAAGAACTCAACCACAGATGAGACATCACACAGGTGTCCAGCAGAGGGTCGACTATAAAAGCGTGTTAAAGCCCATTTGATGCAATGGCACCACATGGAAGAGAAATGACAAAAGACTTGATAAAGAAAATCATTTCTTTACACCACAAAGTGAAGGCTGGAAGAAGATCAGCAAAGCTTTACTTTGTCTGAATACTGTTGCAAAAGTGGACCATTTTAAAACATTTCTAAAAAGATGGAACGGCAACAGTCTGGGCATCTCTGCTCAGACCCGGCCCCGGATGGATGGAGAAAATGGATGGATGGAACGGCAGCCTTCTCACAGAGACATCCAGGTCGTCTATGGAAGTTCACACCTCGAAGAAAAACAGGATGCAAGTTCAAAGTTAAATTACCAAGTAGAAAGCCAAACTGGGCTGATTATTTCCCGTGACACCATACAGCATGCACTGGATAGGAATGGCATGCATGAGTGGCATCCACAAAAGAAGCCTCTCTGCATTTCATTGATGGCATCATGAATTCACAGAAAGAGAAGAGCATCAAAAGCGTCAAAGCAAGTTGCTTTGGTACAGTCAAATCTCACAACAGAAGTTGTCTCTCAGGGCTGCACTTACAAACCGGAACAGTTTGGAAACCAGGAATGACAAAGACATCAACAGTAAAAGAGACAAATGTGATGTCTATATGAACAGTCAGCAGTGAGATGGAGAGTTGAGGTGAATAGTTGCCCTGAGCATTCTTAGACCCTCCTTCAAGGAAACTAAAGAAAACAAAACTTGGAGAAGAACCATTGAAGGAGAGATGCAACTCCTGTGGGTGAAGTAGGCTATAGATAGGCCCAGGGATGAAGAGAGACCTTCTGCAGATGGACTTGTGTGTAAAGGACACAAATAATTTGCCAGTGCAGCTCCAAAAGGGAAATGTCAAAAGGGAAGAAGCTCTAAATGTAATGTGACACTAATGCACAACTGGAAGACGAGCCTGTTTAAAACTTAAAGTCAGTTTCAAGGTTAGGAGGTTACACTGCCCTGAGCAACAAAGCACTTTGTCTGATACGTCTATGGACCGAAGCCATCCTCAAACAATAAAGCAGCAAACTTCCACCTAGAGCCTCGCTGATTTGCAACTACTTCACATTCACGTCACAGCACGAGCGGTACACTTTGCAGCATTGTACCACAAGCATTAACAGCATGCTGTACAGTCTGTTCAGATGCAGATCCGAGAGGCACCTGCTGCAGACTCTGCCAACTACTATGAGCCTTGAGTGGGAACACCATTGACAATGGCAGCCATACACTACCAGGACGATGGCGCAATTTTGCGGGGGAAAAAAAGATTTTGTCTATTGTGACTGTTGCAATTCATGTCAATCATGCAATAAAATGAAATAAGACCGATCAGAACTTCTAAATAGAACCATGTGCTTTTCACAACACGTAATTGCAACTATTTAAGTTGTGGTTTTCACTAAAACCTAAAAGACAAATTCACCTGTGACTTTTAAAGCACAAATAAACCTGTTTGGAGGACTTTGGCTTGAAGATATAAGAAATATACTATACAAGAATAATGCCCAATACTAACAATAGTGAAAATACATAATGTCTTGAAGCAAAATGAAATTAAATCCCCCGACTTTCTACCTTCCTCACTACATTATGCTGTCTGTCCCTCCGAGGATACCCTGCACTTAGCCAAGACTATAATGCCACTCCATAGCCTTATTGTGCCCCCTGGAACAATCTCAATAAGTGTATATTTACATAAATTAAACTAACACGATCCATAAGTGTCAATAAACCTAATTTCTTACCTGCATTACAATCTTAGAGGAAGAGTGCCATCAGCCTAAGGCTCTCCTGAGACGGTAAACCTTCCTCATGCGAAACCTCTGAGCAATTAAACATGGCAACGCATTCAGGCAACAACCAGCAGCATCGAGTCCCTCAGATCGTCTTTTTGCTGTTTTTGTACAATACAAGTAGATATTATATACATCTTCTACAAAAAACAATACTGAAATTCTTGTTTGAAAGATATGCAAAACTAATCCTTTTCTTCTTTATACATGTATATCGTCAATGACAAGAAACCAACAACAACAAATTCTTCTGCTGGTGAAAATGAAATGCTTCCAGTGTAGTCTTTGTACATGTTTACACAATGGTTTGCAAAAAGAGCTTTTAGTCTAATAATTTCATCAATAAGGTAAAGGGAAAAAAGAGTCATTTCTGTTGTAACCGTCGAACTCTAAACTATTGAGGAATAGAAATGGTTTTCCCACCGCAGACTTGGGTGGGTGGTGGGTTGGCTGTGTTAAACCGTTGATGTTGTTTTGGTGCCAAAGTCCCTAATAACGGATTATGGTGGAGCCGTTCTGCATGTTCTGCTAGGCCTTTAAGTCTGTTCATTAACCCAATGGCAGTGTCATAGTTCTGGGGCCTGTCTAGGGACTGAATGAGTGGAGATATGTCTTTGGATTCTAGGACTATTTGAAGACAAATTTGAAAGAACTGGATGGGACATTATGTACAGGAAATGGTAAATTAGGTCAAATCACAGTGTAAGAGACTCTGTGAATGTTTGGTAAAAGTCAAATTTCAACCATTTTGTTTCATTCTCTAGGGACAATTTATCAGAATAGACCTGATATTGAAATATGAATGGATGAAATAATCCTATTGAAAAGACTGCAGTTATGCCGCCTGCTAACCTTGTACTTTGGGCGTCAAACGTGTTCTTGCATTAGTTTAGCAGTTCATAATTCAGTTCATAATTCAGTTCTCACAAATGTTAATGCTCTTGGACATGGGAAAACGTTCAGAGTGAACTGAATATTGATTTGAGTCGCAATTCTAATCACAAATTCAATTCTTCCCCAGTAAAGCGCAGCCTTCAGCTGTGATGATTTACTTTCTCCTTGCTTTGCAGAGCAGCTACGACACCATTATTCCAGTGTTGGCTCCATCTTTTGACAGATAAATGATATAATAATTATTATCTTTACAATTCAACTAATTAATGTTTGCAATACTTCTCGCACCAATCTATGGACATAATGTCACTCATTTTGTCACTTTTTGTGAGGATTTCCATTGCCGGCACTAAAAGATGTTAATAATAATTGTGGTTTCTTTCACAAGTTTACAGGTGCTTTGGACTGTACATCAGTTTCCGTTCCTTCACTCTCTCAGAGTGGGCATTGCCTGGTTCAGATAAGTAACCATGTTGAAGTCTACCAGTAACCCACGCGGATCAGCACTATGAAACAAACAAATGGTTGGAAAGGCAGTAGTTTGCCTCCCACATGAGCCAGTGTATGACTCAGCAAAAATACATGACCATATGGCTTTACTGTGGCCAAGGAAAGACAGTCTACAGGTCACACAAAAAGAAGCTACGGCGCAGGAATACTCACTCGCTATATGCATTGTTTACAGCATGACTAATGTGATTTAAAAACAGTTCAACAGTCATTCAGAAGTCTACAGATAGTACAGAGTTGTCGTTTTGGCATCAGGACAGTTTGCATTGAAGCGTGTCCAAAAAGCTATTCACTAAAAATACTGTAGGAAGATAAATGGTGGCAGTTCCTGAAAAACACAGGGCATTTAACTAGGTCTGCCAGACTGTATACTGGCTCCTACAGTGGTGACTTTGACAGTAAGGACAGTATGACCCAAAAGTGACTCCCTCGGTGAGGCGCAGAGCAGCAACATGAAACCAGGATGTGGGCCTGTCCCCTGGAGGGGCACCACTCCTGCATACAGAGGGTCCTGCACAGTAGAAGCTCACAGTCCAGACATGTATCATGTGTGCAGAGAGAAATTGCTGATAATTGACTCTGTGCCATCAGGACAGCCATTCTCTCCTCTGTAAAGGACAGAGGCAATTAAGCAGCTCTCCTCCAGAGGTCTGTGCCTAAAAGTCACCTTGGGAGGCCAGATTGACGGGATAAGTGATGGCGCTAACGGCTTGGGACAGGGCCAGCCCAGCAGGCAGGCATGTAGAGCTGCACGAGGAGCTATGGGAGGAGCAGGCCAGCAAGGACAGTGTGTTGTTTCAAAGTGGCTGCTCGGAGTAGATCCAGAACGCCCTTCTACCGCTGCTGGCATTGATTTAAGTGAGAGCTTGTGAATGGAGCTCTGCAGTGCCATGTGCCCCTTTTACTCCCTCTCTCACTCTCTCGCTTTGTGCCACTGTCATGCACGGGACATTCAACATTTTGCGTCAAATCCACAACTGCATGAGGCTAGAAGTGGCATGGCTAAGATTTATGGGCTGTGGGATAGGCCTAATGTGCTCAGCCTTATGTAGGTCATCAATGACAGCATCTGCAAAAGCAAAGACGCGATTTCTCAGCGCGTGCTTATTACTATGGTCTTACCTTCAGCTGTCTCCGGGCCATATCTGTGGGCTGCTTGGCATTGAAAGGGTACGCGATGGCCCGCATGACAAAAACATACAACTGCAGCTTCTTCTTGCGATCCTCTTCCTCTCGGTGCAGCTTCTCCAGGTCTTCCTTCTCCTCACTGACGGCCGAGGGACTAGGACTGGTCGGACGGGCACTGCTGCGCCCGCTGCTCGGGGCCAGGCCACCTGAGCTATTGCTGGTCCTGCTCTCGGAGACACGGGAGCCGGCCTGAGGAGCCTTCGCCTCCTTACTCTCCTCTTCTACTATCCCATCAGACTCCTCTTCGCTGGACGACGGGTCGAGCATCTTGCTCTACGGGCGTCCGTCTTCTAATGCACGCTGTTCTTGTTGAGGCCAAAGAAGAGCAGAGATAGGCCCCGTTTGTAGCAGCTCGCTGGAGGATGTCAGCAGTCCGTGTAGCCTGCTTCACAATGAGCATTCTCCGCCTGCGTCGAGCACTCGTCGACGCTTACGTGCTTTCTATGTTTGAGCGTCCAGTCAGAGCGCTGCGGATGTGAGGAGAAATGGGAGGGGCCAGTGTACAGATGAGAGAAGGTGAAAGCGGGAGATGGCCTCTCCCAGCCTGCTGAGAGAGCGCGCGAGAGAGGAAGAGCGCTACGACGCACGCGCAGGGAGCTGGCCGTGGTGCTGAAATGAGAGCAGGAGCACAGGGTGGAGAGTGAAGGATGCGTCCTGTTTGGAGCTCCTCACCACGGTCTGCAGAGCTACACCTAAGATGGCTGCCACGGGACTCTCATCCAGACTGGGAGTTTAATTGGGGGTGCACGGGATGTGAACATGGATGAGTTAAAAATCCCATTGACCGCACAGCCAGTCGTGCCGTGGCTCGTTTGTAGGATGGTGTGAACCATAAAACATTGTCTCCATCTGCAAGATGTGCAGCTGATAAATATGGAACTATTTTTGCAGCACGCTGTTACCTCTGTTATTGTATAAACTGAGTGCTCAGTGCGTGTTTAGAGGTCTGACCTGGGAAGGGGGCTTCTGAAACATAACATAGAACAGAGATTGTATTTAAATCTATTTTTGTGGATCATGACTCAGGGTAGTAGGATTTGTCATGTTTTGTTATAAGTGGTCACGTGATTCTAAATCCTTGACCAAAATAAATAAATCCCTGCAATTCAAATGTTACAATACACAGTGCGCAATGCACAGGGGAGTGATATAACCCTGTGTGACTTTTTGAAAAGTCATAGTCAAGTACCTTCTATTTAGGATTGAGCACACCATGGTCAAAAAACAAACAAAAAAAAACAGATAATATAAAGATGATCCTTGTTGATATGGGCAGAAAGACATTTTATTCTGATTTGATCATTCCCTGCAGCACTGTGACCACAACAGCCTGACAGACACTTTGCCCTTTGACCCCAAACCTGGAGATGATGTAAGGATATTGACCCATGCTGACAGGAAATTATTGTTTTAGCCTATATTATTTACTTATAACAGGCCAGATTAAAACAAGAAAGAAAGGCAATGTGCATGGATTATATTACACACACCTACTGCAAATTCCACTAATATTGTACATTTTAATATTGGCAAATGACTACTTTAATATCACACTTGCTGGACTCATTGCCACATACTGTAATGTTAGTGCATTTCCCTAAGTGATCATTAAATCGATTGCTTCATGGATTTATTGATTTTGCCCCATCTCAGGACAAAGACCAGATCATTTGCACGTGCCCTTCTGTGTGAGCATTTGTTGTTGCTGTGTGTTGTCAATCAAAAAAAGAGACGTGAAAAGTAACCAACTTTACCCAAGCCCCCTAGATTCCTCCTCCTCTCTCTCTCAGGGCCATATCTGTGAAGTCAGCACTGGCACACTTCACCTCGGGCCCTAAACACAGAGTGACAGCCGGGGATGCTCTTTCTCTTCACGTCACTCCTATAATGTCATAATAAGGAGCTCTTATCTGCGTTCCCCGTTCAGCGCTGAATTATCGCAATCGCTGTTTTGTACATGGATCGTCGAGTGGAGGGATCGGAGGAGATAACGCATGATTGGATTTTTTAATGGTGTGGCCCAGCCTCACCTTTTTTGTGTGCGTGAATAAAAATAGATTAACTTGACACTGAGTTTTATGTGGTATAATGGAAAATAGATAATGTTCCCTTCATGTTTATGATTGCATGATTGTTTGTTGGAGTCCAGACAGGTTTAAATGTATGATTTCATTTTGTTTACATATTAGTTACAAATATTTTTCAGTGGGGATTATGGATATCTTGTTTCGTTTTTGAATAAACCAGTAAAAGAATCTGTAAAAACTCAAATTTTCGGATTCAAAGCTCAATAACTCATAGACGCATAGATATTTAGAAATCCCTCTAAAGAAACCTTCAAAATATTGTTAAGTGCAATTTTTAATTTTGGCTACCAAAGTGGAGATTGTGTCGCCAGAATATAAGAAAAATGCATTCTGAGAAAAGCTACAATTGAATAAATCTTTTGGTGCAGCAATTAGACACCTTTTTGTGAAAAGGTATTTGTCTCCAAGGGAACAATCTGTATCAAAATATGAAAATTGAAAAATAAATCTTCAATAATTTGCTTCTACTTCTCTTATCATCATCAGAAAAAGCTACTCGCTAAACTTGAGAATTGAATCCACATTATTGTCGCTGAGATCATCTGCTGCGCATACCAAAGTACTTTTTCCGATAGATAAAGCAATGCGGTGATGAGGTTCAAATATTGTATACAAGCCCTATGGATGGCCAGCCAATGCCTCACAAAGACATAAACCAGCATATGATGATCTCCCGGTGAGAGGTCCAGCTCTAACCTCAGTAACAGGCCCCTCTAAACCTTTTATACATGAATAATTGACTGACGCGTTCTGCCACTGCCTACTCAACAGTGTTTACCCATTAAATCTTCATGTTGGGTCCTACATCAGCCCGCTTTCTCATAAGAAAATGATCAGTCAACAACAAATACGGCCTAAAGCAATTGTAATGTGTTTGCACTGTGTAAATGCTGTCACTTGGGTTTTGTTTATTCTACGGGGGAGATCTCTGGGAAAACAAAGTCAAGTAAATTAAGATGATTTTGAAAGGTTGAATTTGGAAATCATAATATTCTTATTTTGATTGTTTCCCATACAGGTCCGTCCCAGGGCTGTTGACATCTGTCAATGTAAACTACATTTTTTGGATAGTAACCTATTAACCTTATCCAGCCCCACCTATATTTGTTGTCTAAGCATTTCCTCTTTGTGCCAGCACTTCCTGTGAGTTGGGGATTCAACTGTCGTCAATGTAAGAGAGCGAAGAAAATAAAATGGAAATAAGCAAAAAAAACTTGCAGAAAAGCTTGTTTGTGTAGCCTGAGGTTTTGACAGAGTGAAAGGAGTAAGTGAAAAAGTTAACTTTTTAAAAAAAAATTTAGCACTATTCTAATCAATCTAAAGGACCCAAGCAGATCAATATTATTTGTTGGAAATGCTATGAGGTTGCACCAACAACAGAAATCAAAGCCAATGTCAGCTGCAGTTGGACCATGAGCACGAGATGGGGCCCCTCATTGCGAGTTCCTGAATCGGGTGAATACTGCTGGTATTTGAAATCAATCAACCCACATTTTAGTTTCACCCAACATCACTACAGGAGTCATCTCAAAGGGCATTACAGACACCACCACCAAAAAAAAAAGATGAAACAAGTGTCACAAACAGATATACCTGTTAGATAATCCATCATCTTGTTGGACAACACTGTATAAAATGAGACCAAACTGAGCAAAAATTAAATGCTTGAACTCATCGTGACCTCTTGCTGGAAGATTCATTATTAATCACACATCTACCGCTCGTCTCATCTTCTCGAAAGATTCCAAGGCAAGCGTAGATTGGACATTAGAACTGAGCTGCACCGGTGAATGTGGTTGTTTGGTTTGGGGGGATATAAGTATGTGTATATTGTGCGTCTCTGGGGACTGACACAGGCGGCATATGTAAAGTACACAGTGACGCACCAGACTGTACTGCACTGCACAGCCCAACCATCAGTACTGCATGATAATATATTCATGACTTCCTTTCTATCTCTCTCTCCTTGTCTCTCTCTCTCTTTTCCAGTCAGTATATATGTACCATACAGGTAATGTTTAATTTATCAGGTATATATTCTTAAAGAGGCTAGAAGGAATATTCTGCACATGTGGATACACAGCAGTATAAAAAACTTGCTAGAATAAGGTTTGCATTTTTACAGTTTCGACTTTTAGTTTTGGGTATAGAGTTACAGAAATGACATGGTGGAGACATTATCCACAAACCTGAAGCTTGATGTTCAGTTGTTGTTGTTGTTGTTGTTGTGCAGCCCATGTTTTTAAGCATATGCTGTATTTATATAAAGCAAGTCAATACATGTCATGTTGCCTTTATACATGAATATAATACAAATCAATGTAAAAGTGTTGTAAGTACTCAGAATACAATACTCTGATTGGACAAAGTAACAGAATACATAATACATTTACGTTTAGAATACTAAATACATTTTAAGGCAAGTATTCAGTATTCTGTAACTAAATACAATTTCAGTTCTCCTCAACACTGAATATAACTCAACAAAACTGATGAAGTTTTTATATGTGGGTGTTGATTGTGTTGAACATTACAGAAAGTTCATTACTGCACAACACTTGTGCAATCATAACACATTTGTACGCTTTATGTGCATTTAGTTCTCGACTGATATTGATGTCTGTTTTCCCCATTAATCTTTCATTTGGCTTACACTTAGTCACTATTAGAGAGTTCAGAAGCTGTGTTTATTACAAAGGGGATTGTAGGCAGAGCACGCACACATACAAAGAGGGAGAGAGAGAGCGACACACAGCTTCTCTGGAGTTAGACTGGGGAGCTCTTTGAAATATTTAAATGCTGCAAGCGTTTTAATGTGAGATTGATGGAATAAGGTCAGCAATGTAGCTACTACAGCAGGCTCTCTAAGAGGCCGTCACCCAGCAAAATACCATGGGATGACGCTCAATATTGGTTCACTAGGAATGCCTTTAGATCGAGGACTGAGCATGGACTGGAAGGAGGGGGAGATTTGATTTTATCATTTGTGTTTACAGACACAGAAGGTGGATCAGTGCCATGCAGATTAAGGGTGGGATGATGGCTAGTTAAAAAAAAACTACAAATTGTGGTTGAACTTCTTTTTATTAACACCCAAATCCTTTGATATCAAGGGTCTTGTTTCCAAAACATGTTATAGGCTAATCGTATACTGATCTTGGCTCACGGCCGCCGAACACTGCTCCTGACAGGTGTTCCAGGGCACGGTTGGAGAATGGGTCAAAAGCAGAAGACATTTTGAATCTGGGGAACTAAAGTCTATGCATACAGAAACAAATTTCAACCCAGCTTTCTCCTCCTCGGGTTGCCACAGTCAATCACCTGCCTCTTCTTCTTGCAGTAATACCCATAAGATTTGGAATAGATTTCACACAATTGAACTGGAAGGTTGTTGAATTTGAATGCAGCATTTTGTGACTATAATCTTTCATCTCAGTCAATTACTCTGGGAATCTAAACTATAGCATTTCAAATGTTTTATCGTGTTGCAGATATCAAGATGTTCACATTCATGACATTTGAACAAAACGTAAGTCTCTACGGTACCGCTGATAGTCAGACACAGTTTGCTTAATATCTCTCCCTGCTCTTCACTCTGTGCTGTCTCATAAATCCTGTATGGGAACAAAAATCCAATAAAAAAAAAAAAAAAATCTATTTTTACATTGATCAACTTAATTCGATCCTCTGTTCGGGTAAGCGTTTTCTCTTTTCACTCAAACTTCTGAGGTAAAATATCCAAGCAATACTTTGGAGGCAGATAATTCAAATAGGCTACCTGAGACGATAGAATGGAGTGTAATGGGTGTTTTCCAGTAACTGTTTTGGCCTGTTCCCACAATCCATCACACCACGGAGAAAGGATTCCTGTAACAACTGGTGTACAAATCTCAATGCTGTTTGCAACTGTGTAAATGAGTGAAGTGCTTCACTCACTTCACATCAGCAATAGGTTGTATTCAAGTGACATCACAGCATTTTAAAGAGCCTATAGTGTAAAAGAGAGGGGGAAGGCAGATGATAATTCTATGCTGGTAACAACTGTTAAAATTACCATTTCTAGTCTTAATTTATTGCACATATGAACAAGGAGTAACATCTAATTATTCTCACATAAAGGTGTCCAGTCCAAAAATGGTTATAATGTTGAAAAACATGTTGGCCAATAGAAAGGATTTTCAGCTATAATATGGTTTGCAAATCCAATCAACAATCAAGTACAACATTTGTCAATTTTATTTTTGGAAATGTCTTTCAAAAACTGTTTCTCTCCCTTATAGAGTTGTATTGGCACCTGCCCTCCAACCATTGGAGTGTATAATATTGATGGAGAGCTAATTGGCTAGCTCTGGTCGAAGCTCGCTAGCATACAGGGATTGTTGTCTGAAGCCGGAAGTGCCCATTGACTTATATGTAAACCTTTTGGCCCCTCTTTAACTCATTATTGGAAATAGTGTTGTTAATATGGCCCTTGTGTGCTTGTCTTACCACATACTACACCATCCTGCTCTTTGTCTTTTAATATTTTCAACATTAAAAGAGAAGCTACCTCGCACATACCTTAAAGGAATAGGCCACTATTTTCCATACTGAGATATGTTAGCTTAGATGACGCGAAAGGCGCATTAATACGCCCACACTCACACTAGGAGTGAATATATTACTGCGCAGACATCGAAGTGCTCCTGGGGTGTTATTACGCCTACAATATAGTTTTTATCAGCTTAGAAAATCAACATACTTATAACTATACTTGGATCGTGTAACTACTCACAGAAACGTATTTGAATAGGGAAAACGTGGACGAGCTTCTAACTTCACCACAGTTTTTCCCCAAAGGAATATGGTAGCAGAGGCTAATGCTAACAACATCTTCAGTCTATTTATGGAACTGAGGGCACGCGCAAAAACCAAACCGGGTACCATCATCTCGTCTAAGCTCAGGTAAGAACATATCTCAGTGTGGGAAATAGTGGCCTATTCCTTTAATATGGAACTGTTTCCAAAAAACAACATGGTGGCGCTCCAAATGCTAGCATGAATTTGCTTCATTAGCCTGCACTGAAAACAATGGGGAAAGTCACGTGGGCTACGTCCATCTTTTTTTACGGTCTATGCCTCCAACTGAACTACAATTCTATTCTTCTGTGAACGCAAACAAAGTTGGTTTTTTTCATTGTTTTTTTGTACATATACAATCCAGCTGTGCTTTTGTTCACAACTGGACAGTTAAATTACAGTAATGTATTTCTATCTATTTCTTGGTTTTCAGGACAGAGAGAGGAGTTGATGCTCAAATGGGTTTCATGAATAATGCAGCAGAGCCTGGAGTCTGAACCACGCAGGAAACCGCACATAGCTGTTAGTTTAGAGCTGCTTTGGACTCAGAACACACAGGGTTTAATTTCACCGCTGGCACCAGTACATCTGGATTGGATAGATCTGGTTAGTTTATTAACCAGACAATAGTAACGTTTGACAAATTAGCAAGGACTTAACTGAGTACGTGATTGTCTCATAAGCAGTGTGGATGAGTACTGCCCTCTTGTGGTGGAGCAGTGATTTATGCTTCAACCGTGGGATGATTTATAGCAGGGATTCATGGCCTCAGGGACCAAATAGGACCTCCATCTATTTTTGATACACCTCAGGCTGCATAATTGACAAACAGGGGGGAAGAAACTGCCCAATTTTACCTTCTATTATTAAGTCAATTATTTAATGTTTTAAAATGTTATGTAGCCTATTACTAGGCTACTTAATTTTTACAGCGGTGAAGTGCAAAAAACATCACAAAATATATCCAACTGGGGTAACACTGTTGAAATCTATATCTACTGTTTATAAATGGCGAGTAATGTAATTTTGAAGTATCTGACTGACCATTAAATTGCCCGTATACAAACTGTAGTGTTGCTCACGGCCACAATTTATGAAGCTTGAAATACAAACGGAAGCCTTTCTCCTCAGTTGAACCATTGCTGAGTTATAACAGTGTATTGAGATATTGCAGTGCCCCCTCTGTCTGTTTTCCAATCTGTTCTTGTTGAAAACAAATGATGATTGGCTAATTTATCATTAGTGTCGAAGGGCTGCCTGGGGAGTTTCAGGCAATTACAAAAGCTTTGTTATTTCAGTCAAGACACACTACTTTCCAAGTCATTTGTGGATTCCATCTGGAGTTGAAAGGGTATGCAAGCACACTGCTATATATTGTTATAACTTTGTCTCCTTTTTGTTTCATAAAAGCATTTACCTCCCGCTGATGAGCAGCCCTCAACTTACTCCAATAACTACAATCATGACTGTTCTTAGTTGTTATTGTTTGTTTGTTTGTTTTGAAAATACGTTTTATGGTCTACTGAGATAGATATTAATCTAAAGTCTAAAACACAGGATACAAACATATAAAATAAATGCATTTAATTTCTTTGGAAATTAAGTTTCCGAATGTCCACAGCATAAGTGACAAAGTCAATCAATCAATCAATTTATTTTTGTAACGCCCAATATCATAACAGAAGTCATCTCAAAGGTCGGTATGTATTGATTGATTGATTGATTGAAGTGACAAAGTCATGTTAAACAGTCAGTGGAACCATATCGCTTTTGCTCTGCCCGATCCCAGCTCAGCAGGCCTCGGCCTGGGGACAGTACATGGATGGGAGCTGCCGGGGAAATGCCAGGAAGCATGGGTGAATGTAGTGTGTGAGTGTTTGGTGGTGGTTATTATTGTTATGCCAAGACTCACAATCTCCTCACTGACTGACACTGAGTGGCACATGCTGTGCACATGTGTGTTGGGGTTGGAGTATGGTGCAGCTTTCTTGGTTTTGGCCACATCATTTGAAGCTATTATACCAACTTTGAAGTGTGTGTAGACCCCCACAGGTGATGGGTTGTTTGGATTCCATGTGGCTTCAGTCCCTCTGACAAAGCAGTGAACAAGTAGGCACAAATTATCACAAATTCATTAGTTATGGTAAGTAAGTAGTAAGTACATTTTATTTGTATAGCGCCTTTCACAGACACAGGTCACAAAGCGCTTTACACAAAAGAAACACAAAAACATTAATAGCAAAATACATAGAAAATACATAAAACAGATTATTGGCTCTGAAAAGCCTGTCTAAAAAGTAAATATGGGCCTTTTGAAAGTTTTTAGTGTGTTAATATACTGTGTGAATGGGCTATTAAATAAAATAGCAAACACACACATACATGTATTGCAGTCCAGTGTTTGTTACATTGTCTCCAAAAGTTCTATGGAGCTGAAGTGCATTGTATCAGTGCGCCGTAACCTTTGTGCTACAGTAGCCTTGAAGGGACATTATTCACAACATCATATTGCAGAATCACAGACATGATACTAGCTTTATGCTCGAGTTACTCGAGTTATGAGTTACTCAATTTAATTTTATAAAAGTAGCCTTGCTTTTTCTGATGCTTTATGCTACTACCTCAGCTAAACTGCAATTGACACTGCCAATGTATTCAAAAGAAATACAAATTTGCTCAAAAAAAGTACAAATAATGTGTATTCTCGAGTAAAAGTCGGTTTGTTCCATCCTTGTGACAAACGTGTAGTAGACACAAATGACCAAAAGAGGGCACTAGACTCCACCAAAAGACACCAAAATCTATGATCGAAATGTATTTAATTATTGTATTTAATTTTCTTTTTTCTTTTTTAAGACTTGAATTGTTTAGCCTAATCATTAATCGAATTGTTTTACTAATTTAATTAAACTTTCGGTCTCAATAAAGAGCAACAAACATGACCGGGCGTATGTTGTCGAATAGTTCCCTGCAGTAGTTTAAAAAGAATCTATATAGTAATAATAATAATGAAAAACACATTTATGTGTTGTTATTTTTTTAATTAAATATTAAATGATTTATAAAAAATGTATTTAAAGTCCATCCTTCACCTCCTTTGGAGCTAGGGAGCCCCTCCCCTCCAGACGGGTACCAGCGCTGCCTCAATTCTCTCCATCCACGGCGTCTCATCCGACCTGAAAACTGCAGACCGCAAAACACTGAGGATTTGAACCCACTCAAGAATTTAAATGTGTATGGTTATTTTTGCTCCGGTAAGTTCATTGTTTACTTATTCTTCTTCTTTGTAACTAGCTGTCATCAAAAAGGCTTTAATGTCTCATCTTTCTTGATATTAAGTGTTGTAGAAGTGTAGAATAAAAACATTTAGGCCTATGGCTGTATCACGTGGTGGAGTTTTGACAGTGGGAAATTTAATTGGATTTGATTTGACTCATCTGGGCCATAGAGGGGCTGGCATTTTTGACAGCTGGAACACCCTCCAGTGCACAGTTAGTCCCCTACCACTATTGAATTATTCACATTTTGTATAGGCCATGACCACATTCTTAAGAGCCTATAGTTTAAAATTGAGGTGGAGGGCAGCTGGAAATTCTATGCTGTTAAGTATGATAACTGTCGAAATGAAGATTACTTTTTTTTATATCTTAGTTTATTGCTAATTTCTCTGTGATTCCTGGACCTAGCCACATAAAACAAAAACAAAAAAGCACAGTTCAGTGTCTTCTCTGTCAGCACATTTGAACTAGGGTGGCAGCAACACAGTGGTTAATAAACAAAACAAACAAACAAAAGGGGGTGGCGCTAACTCCTTTAGGGCATCATATCTGCTCTGTATATATTTATTTATTTATTTATTTATGTATTCTCTTTGGCTTTGCTTACCATGCTTACCATGTCCAATCTCAGATGCTCAAATGAAAAGACGAACAAAGGTCTAAATATTTTCTCATGTAAGTGTCCAAAATTGGTGACAATATTCAAAAAGATGTGCATTATGTTGGCCAGTATCACTTTCAGCCATAGGAGTAATAGCAATAATCTTTGCGCATCCACAATCAAATAATGATCAGGGAAAACATTTGTCAAATTTCTTTTTGGAAATTCCTCTCAAAACAGTTTCTCTCCAGTAGAGCTGTATTGGGACCTGCTCAAACTGGGGTAGAATCGTCACAACCTATTATTAGGTCTATTCATTTGCTTATTTCACTTTGTAGATTGAATGGAAAAAAGTGAGTAACTTTAGTCATATTGTATATCTCCATTCTATACTGTTTTTCATTTGTGTAGATTTTTGCAGTGTGTGCATTTGCAACATGCGGAGGTTACTATGGTCATCTCCAGGTTAAAGTGGACTGTGCTGAGCGAAGGCAGAGCAACCGCACCATCAACATTGACTTCAGCTACCCATTCAGGTACCTGAGCTATTTTTTATGTCAGTATTATTTCTTGGATGTGTACACATTACTGTCCTTACAATAAATTATATGCATTTGACCCATTCTGCTTCGGTCAGTACCTCAAGGCAAGTTGTCAGGGGATGCATCTCCAGAGCTTGAGCAAGGATCTTCTTCAGGAGAACCTAGCTGGAGGATTAGGTCATTGTGCATGTCTTTTGGGGGTGCTGTGAGCTGAAGCACCCAAATAGAACATTCAAAGACACATGGAAAACATGTAGACTTCATATATAAACTCCCCAAACAGTTCAGGATTTGGAGTTGGGGCCTTCATGCTGTGAGCCATATAATAATAATAATTGTAGTAATAATAATAATGCATTGGTTTTATATAGCACTTTTTTACATGGCATTATTCATTCACTTGCTTGGTAGTGGTAAGCTATTATTGTAGCCACAGTTGCCCAGGGGTAGACTGACGGAAGTGAGGTGGCCAATCTGCACCATCGGCCCCTCCGACCACCACCCACACTCACTCACTCACTCACACACTAAATTCACCCAGGCTTCCTGGCCTTTCCCCGGGGGTCTCCCGTCCAGCTTAGCTTCCGAGGTCTACCAGGATCGGGCAGAGCAAACGTGGTATGGCCTATATACAGCAGTTAGCAATATTCTCTTCCACATAGACGATGAAACAAGAGCTGTTTCCCTCTGCTAAAATTAGCTTTAATCTAATGAATATTATAATGTGACAACCGTTAAGTTCAAAGAAAGTGTAAGCATCAAAGACAAATAATTGAGTAAAAAAAAGATGCAGCCTCCCCAAAAAGTGCAGCTTAATGACTATAACAAGAAAATCTCCATCACTGAGAGCCTCCACTGTGTAACGATGAGATGAGACATTTTAGAGATTTTATATTGGGGTGACCTCCTGTTCGGCGGCACAGCTTCCTGATTTTAAATTGGGTAATCTTCAAAGGCAGCAGCGGCTCTGATGTGTGATCATGTGACCGCCCATGTTAATTCTCGGGGTCCAGTTTGCACACATAGAAAAAGCAATAGGCCTACAATAGAGAAATATCAGTACTAGGTCATAGTGATACAGACAGGGATTAGTTCGGAGGAGCAATGGTCAGCTCTGTCTAAATCTGTGGTTAATGCAGCAGTGTGGACGTCACCCATGTTTAATTCCCCAATGTTGGTGTCAGTGTAAAACCAAGGGTGCAATTACCCGCTCTTTGGTCTTGACAACACTTTGTTCGAAGACCCGGATAGATTTTAGGGGCCTCATTGTGTTCTGAGGCTTCCATTTTATGAAAAGAAACTACATTTCCCACATTCCAGACGACAGAAAATGTCTGTGTCTACAGCACACCACTGACTTTGATTGTCAACAGATTTTCAATAAAGAGCACATTATAAACCTCACGCAAACATCACTGACTCTAAAAGTTTCAAACATGAGTCACCGTAAACATATGAAGCCAGACAGAAAACAGACGATAACAAAAAACAGTTTTAGACTCTGCAGCAACAGCTCTGTCACAGATATAAAAGTGCTCTGGACAAATATTCAACCAAATCCTGTCCTTTGGTTCATCATCAGAGCTGCATTAAAGGACAGGGAGGTCTGCTCCACCGCGTGTTATTATCAGAGCTTACGGCACATGGCTAATTATTAAGCTTTGATTCTAAACTAAAAGAAAAATAAGGAAACTGCTTAATTTAGTCCATATACTGCAGTGATCTTTAAAAAGTGAGGCTGCTCTGTGCGGTGGCGATTCTGGCCATTTATTTTGTCACTTTTATAAAACAAAAAATTACTCCAGTGGGAACGGCGCAAAGGTTTGTGGGATGCCTCTTGCCTCCTAATCACAGGTTAGGGACCCCCAGAGGTCCCTATGCTAAAGGAGCTATTTTAGGAAGCTTACAGGCTCCTATCCCTAGCTCCTTCCTCACTGACAGGACTATTCAGACAGCCCATCATGGCGGACGGTGACTCACGTCTGATTTTGTTTTAGCGCGCTAACCAATTTGCCCTATTCAGACCCAGCCCAAGACCAGACTGGCAGAGAGGCGGAGTCAGGCGTGGTGCACTGAACAGTAGGCTCGTTCAGGATGAGCCAGATAGGCGCAGTTTTGACAGCCGCACGGTGCATGATGGTTAGATTTCTATAATAACAGGGATTTCTGATTTTCTGTCTCCAGCTCTGTCACGGGCATGCGGGGCACGGATCTCGCTCCCATGGCGTAAAGATGGAAATGGTTGCAGCGCGCTTGTAAACCAAGTCTGTCAATGAATGTGCACGCCATAGGAAGGTTTTCTAACCTAATCTTGACCAATAATTATTATGTAATATGGCAATGCAGTTATGCTGCTAAAAAACTGTATTATAGACCTCCTGAGCAGGTGACCTCCTGACTATTACTTCAGCAAATTTGTAAAAGCATTCAAAAGTAATATAGATTTGTTTTTGTCTTAAACAAACTAGAAAATACAGTTTTATTTCAAATATGAGGATAATAAACACAAACAAAATATGCCGCTGGATATAGACTTATAGGTGTTATAGGTGTAGGGTAGCCTGGCCTTAGCCATCCGTAAACTCCGGTCAATTATCATTTTCCCTACATGTACGTCTGGGTCTGATCTCAGTGGCTGCGTTAACATTGGTTGATTTGCGTCGGACCATTCAGCGAGCGGGGGAGGCGGGTGTTGTAGGCCAGGCTAGCGAGTGGATAAAATCAGATCCAATCGTTTCAAACTTTAAAAGGAGTTGACTCCTCCCACCTGAAAACGGAGATCAATTGTGTAGGGCCAGACCCTCTGTACGAAATGAGTACGATGGTAATGGTAAGACCAGGCTAGGTGTAGGGTAGATTTGCAAAGTTCTTGATAAAGCAGAACTTTTTTAAGATGCACATTGATTGACTGATTTGATTGTAAATAATGTTGCAACCCTAGAGTTCCCGCAAAAACATTCCCTCTCACTGATGGTTACGATGGATTTAATTGGTTACATTTGTACATTTGTTTTGTGCACACGTTGTCCTCCAGATTGCAGCAGGTGCATTTCAGAGCTCCCCTGTGTGACGCCAGGAGACATGAGGTCTACTTCCTGGATGGCGATATGTCTCTGTCGGCCCAGTTCTTCGTGATGGTGGGAGTCTTTGCCTTTCTCTATTCGCTCCTGGCAACTGTGGTTTACGTCTTCTACCAGAACACATACCTGAGGAACAACAGAGGCCCACTTGTGGTCAGTCTGTATTTGTTCTTTATTGCTTTTCTTTTTTTGGCAGTTCCCTTTAGGTGTTGCATTCAGGAGCAAACTTCACACATCCTCTTGCCTCATATAGCTTCATGCCCTTGGCGGTGTAACATTCCATATAACTCAAAAGAGAGCCAAACATGCAAGCAATACTAAACATGCTCCGAGTGATTTATTTTTAGCATTTCCAGTTGTCCTAAAAGGCTCGAACTCAAAGCTGGAAAAGTCAAATTTTCTATGAAATTTACAGATCAGAACTTCCAGATGGTGTGCTCCTGCTTTCAGCAAAGCGACAAATCAGGTCACACAGAGCAAAGACACATGTTGGACTGGCTCCACAATATACTGTATTTCTGACCTCATCCAAATTTACCAACCCTTTTGTCCGAGGGCCAGCTCAAGCTTTTGGTTCCTAAGCCAATACTTAAAATACCTTCTCTCTCATTGGCCCTAAGCTTTGTAACACTCCACTGTCTTATCACAGTGGTTTTAAATCAGCAACACACATTTAGTTGTGTGCTCTGTCTTTATTTCATTGTTATATTCTAATGAAGTCACACCTCTTTATATGTTCATGTCATCAATCTGACCAGACAGTACTAAAACAACTAATAATACTTTAATCTAGCCCTATACAACCGACACTCCTAAAATAACCCTCAACAGTGATTCTTTTAGATCATGGCTTGTAGGTTTTATTAGATAGGACAGTTTGAGGTAAAAGGTTGCGAAGAGTGGGAAGCTACATTCAGCAAATTGTCAGAGCTGGGACTCAAACCCACAACGCTGAGACCAGAATAGTGTTTTGTGTACATGGCATTAACCTCATCAACTAACTATCAATCGCAGCGCCCAACAAGGATTCTGTAGCTAATTTCTGAATACGGCCTGATTCTTGTTTCTTTGCAGGATTTCGTGGTGACAGTGGTGTTCTCCTTCATGTGGCTGGTGAGCACATGTTGTTGGGCCAAAGCACTGTCGGATATCAAAAGTGAGACCAATCCGACCCAGGTCTTACGGCTGATCTCGGCCTGCAGAGCTCCAGAAAACAAGTGCACCATAACACAGGAGTCCCGCTGGTCCCGCCTCAACACCTCTGTGGTAACGACAAACTTCACCATTCCAATCACCTTTGCTAATATTGGCATTTTTAAATTCATGATTAAATCCATTTCTGCATTTTGGGGGGTTTGTTTTTGTGCTACTGAAACTATTCTCCAGCGGGTGTATTGGGACTAGGGCTGAACGATATATCGTTATCTATATCTAGATATGAACATCCAAGATATTAATATTGAAAAAGCAATGATATAAACATCATTTTTACAATTGCCCTTGAATACACCACTACGGCCAGCCGACCACAAACCTTATTTCATGCTTGCATAGGAGGGCAGGAGTGAGGGAGACTGAGATGCACATACACATATTCACAACGGTGAAAGCCAAAAGAAAGAAAGAAAATAAGTTGTACGGAGAGTCTATTACAATGAGAGAAACACTGGGGACTTCTCAGCCATCCCAAAATAGGTGATGTCGACGTGAGGATATTTGATTGGTGACTTTATGTTAATGATTTTATGTTGATGACTGGCAGTGACTTCTCATCAATAAAACGGCACTCTTTTGTATTATGATGTTTTGATTTTTCTGAACTGAGATATCTGGCATGAATATCGAGATATGAAATTTTGTCCATATCATTCAGCCCTAATTGGAACGAGAACAAAATAACTACGCACATGGTTGAGAGATGGGTTAGGACCTGTCGAACTTCAGGTTCATGTGCTACAAAACAAGCACACCTTAATTTAAAGTATTATTATTTAAATATATTTTAAACTGCGTTCATGTTATGTGTGTGTGTGTGTTTATCAGTGGAGGTTTTCTATCAGTGCTTGTCAAAGTCTGCAATGCAAATAGTTAAATGTATAGATAAAGCATGGAAAGACAAACCATCCTCTGGAGGAGCTGATGGAGAAGGTTTTGTCAGTACATTGTGATTAGTGCCATAAAGGGTAGAGTAGACAGATGAATGTGCAAATCTCCACCCTCTACATTAATTTAGTTTGGTGACCTTGGGTGAATAACTACCTCTGTGCTTCTGAGGCAATTTGGAAGAAAAAATAACAGGGATGAAACTGTACATTATATTTAACATGGCGTCATTATGACTAATGCATTTCTTATCCCATCCTCAAGCCAGTACTGATTAATTAGCATTGTATTACGAGGTGTTTTGAAAACCATGGCACTTTGTTTATTGCATTTAATTGTCGTCAAATTGTACAAACTATACCCCTTATGTGTGTGCAGGTATTTGGTTTTGTGAACCTGGTCCTGTGGGCTGGAAACATTTGGTTTGTGTTCAAAGAGACAGGCTGGTACAAGAGCGGTCAGAGATACCCGACCAGGAGTGCTTCTGGGAAACGAGCCAGTGAGATGCGGCAGAGGCTGTACAGCGAGAGCAGCTTTGATCAACCGGACGACTTTGGACCACAGCCTTTCAGACAAGACAGTTTCAACCAGGTCCGACTAGACCATAACAGCCAGACCAGAGAGCTGCAAAGGCAGAGCAGTATAAAGCAGGTTCCTGTGGGCACCAGCCTGCCTCAGTCATATGTGAGCAAACCCCATGAGAGAGACAATAAGGTCAGGACGAAAGGGCCAGTCATTTTTGTCAATGAGATGTGAGATATGATGTTTGCCATTAATATTGTTGGACGAGTATCTTTAAGAGGTAATAAATGCTGCAGATGATTTACTTTGAAAGTTGTTTGTGATGGTCCAAGTATGTGGTGGAAGTAGGACTATTGTTTATGATGTTTCCCCAGTATTGATTTAGACACTGTTTCAGAGGCTACAGTGAATTAGGGAATTCAAAAGAGAAGGTCAAGTAATTGAACACTGAGGCATAATGGCAAGAGAGCAAGGACGGGAAGATATTAACTAGATCATAACATGGTAAATGCAAATCATTGTGTCTCTGTTCTAATACTGCGTGATATCGCTGATATGTGCCATTGTGTCTACTGGGATAGTGTGAAAGGCCAAAGGGATAATCCTGGATCCTTTCTAAGCCAGTAAACTCAACACCAGCTCACACGCTAATCACTTGTTCTGTGGTATAACTTGTTGCTTGTTTGGTGACAGTCGGGCTCTGACTTTATATTGAAGGGTGTAATAATCTTGAAAGTGTTTAAAATGCTTGCTTTATGTTTTGTGGTCACGATTCAAAATGTACTATTCAAAAATGGTGAAAAAATGTTTGTAATCGTTTTGATTTAAATAAACTGATTTACATTCAATATTTTTTGTCACTGTGGCTATCTGTTATTGTAACTATTACTTTATAAGCAGATTCGTTTACCATCAACTTTGAATTTTAGATTAAAATAAGACCAAATAGACCAATTTGTTGCCGCCCTGCAGTAAGGGGGTTTGTTCAGTGTCTATAGGCACTGGCAGCTCCTGTTTCCGCAGGGCAATTAGAAGAAAAAGAAGCGATGTGAGCCCCTGTCTGCCCCTGACAGAGAGTCTAAGCACATGCAGGTGTCCATGCTAGTGCTTTGAAGCAAATTACAGTGGATGAGCACACAGCATGACAATTAGGTCAGGCTATCAGCAGGAAATAAAGGGTTACATCATAATGGGTGGCCCAGCAGCTACTAAAGAAGGCCGCACTTTCATATAATCGTTACTTAAGGTTCTAACATATACTTATGTGTAAAAACTGACTGACTCTTAGCTGTGGGTGTTACTTGTTGAGGAACATGTGTAACATTACCGAAATGGGGCCATATGCAGTTCTGGGGTGTGTCCAATAGGAAGCGACAGCCACTGAATTCATTCACTTTTAATTATTATAACAGATTGGAGCACACACCTATACATCACACACATACACGTGCTTCCACACTCAAGACAGGTCTATCTGCTTTCATTTAATTAATTGTATTTGCAATTATGTGTAGAATTGAATTTACCAAATAAATAATGTAAAATACTGTATTTCCCTACAAATATTATTGAAAAAGCATTAAATAATCCTATATAAAGCTAATTATAATCAAAATAACTCATTCAAACAGACTGAGTGAATGTTTTTATGCGTTTTTAGAAAAAATAAAAATGACACTAGTGCCACTAAAATTGACTTTGCCACCCACTTTTTGGTCCCGACCCACCAGTTGAGAACCACAGCTGTAGGTTATGTTTTCAGGGCCGGACCAAGCATTCACGGGGGCCTTGAGCAGAATTTTGTCATGGGGGCCTCGCAACGATTTAATTTTGAATAAATGTATATTCCCACAAATGAGACACAGAGTCTTATTCCTAATTTCTGAAATACGTGCACATTCAACGTTTAGTCTGATGCACTCAGACCCAAGCTAACCGGATGGTGGGACAAAAATGTTGGATAACAAGCGAAAGAGAATTGAAGTATTCAAGTGTATCCAAGGTATTCACCTTATTCAGCCCTGCCCACTTTTGTTTTTATTAGCACTTCCTGTGAGCTGAAATTCCATTGCTGTCAAATTATAATATCTTTGGTTGTCAATGGAAGAGAGTGAAGAAAATAAAAAGGGAATCAACAAAAGCTCAAAGTAAATAAGTTTGTGTGGCTCAGGTTTAGTTTCTGTGGAAGGACGACATGAAAAAGGTGACCTAAGATTATTTTTTAGTGATATTATCTCTGACTTTTTGTTATCACTCTATTTCGCTAATTGTGTGTGAGGAACTCTAAAGGACATTGCAACTTATTGTAAAGTTGAATTGGAGAATCTGGTGGAAGCAGAGAGAAAAGTGGAGCTGGAGCATGAGGAATACTCCCGAAGCTGAGAAGGTCCTGTTCAGGTTAGTCACTGTGACTGAATCACTAAGTCATCTGCTCATACATTTAAACCACTATTTATTGGGTTTTGCTACGATCATACCATCTCTGTTGTGCAGTCTTTTCTGTCCATTCGTAACAAGTAAATAGGCTGATGCTGGCTACGTGGGCTAGCGCTAGGCTAATGTCAGCAGCTTATGTATAGTTGTTAGCTATACTGTTAGTGGTCTGGTCTTCGAGAGGATCTGCACTTTCCGAAACTAATTACTACTAATTACTAATTACAGGGAAAGAATGACCTTAGGGGTGTTCCATGTATCGTTCAGGAAGAGTCAGAGCACTTGGGGGTGCTAAAGTACATCCATTTGTTTACATGCATAATGAGTAGCCATGTGCTTCTGGTGGGAGAGTCAAGTCTTCAGATCAATGGGCTATATTATGCACAGAGAGACCACGCGACCAACTTCCTGAGTCGAGAGCCGGAGGCGAGCTTCCGCCCGTATCAAATTGCATTGAATTATTAGCAGGTCTCAGACAAATACAAACATATCTGAAGATAACCTGGTGGACAGCGGTTTACTGATATGTGACGAGCAGCTGGTTAAAAACATTACGTTGGATGTAACCACTTCACTGGAAGGAAGTCTGTGCTCATAACGAGAGGTGTTTATGCCTCGAAGCTAACGGCTAACACCAAATAAAACATTAAACTACCACAAAGTTTTGAACGAGCTGCACAATAAAGAAGCG
>OMNZ01018853.1:1940-15984 GCA_900303255.1 Lesueurigobius sanzi | reverse complement strand
ACACACATTTTCCCGCAAAAAGGCCCTTTTCCTCCCTGTGGTGTCGCAAATAACAACAGAAATGGATAATCCCACATCAGCTGTCACTAATTTGCAACTTTAGGAATATTTTGCTGCCTAAAACACATAGGTCAGTATCTGAAAGCACATCCCCATTATTGGGGACTATTGGGCTTAAGAGGTTAATTCATCTCTCATTATATATAGTATTATGTACTGTATGCAAGAAAACACAGATTACAGGATTAATGGATGCAAATCTAAGTATAATTTGTGAGCAGGATCATGGAACATGAATTTACATGTGTGTAAAACTATCAAAAGATGATTTGATTTTCAATCCTTCAACATGAAGGACAGCCTTCAAAATATTCTGTCATTGACAGATAATTTTCAGTTAATGCAACCTCTGCTTGGACTTAACAATATTTTGAAGGTTTGTTCAGGGGGAGTTTTGAATACCAAAAAACTAGTCCAAATATAATAACAAGTTATTAGTTATATTCACAGCTGTCAGCTTTGAATAATGGATAGAGCCATGTTTAAATCATAAGGTTTACTGGCGTATAAACTTAGAATAAACTACTGTATTTTCCGGACTATAAATCACACCGGTGTATAAGTCGCACCAGGCAAAAAATGCACAAGAAAAAAACATATATAAGTCGCATTTTTTGGGGGGAAATTTATTTTACAAGACCAGACATTTCATCTTGAAAGGCAAGTTCCAATAATAACAATAGAATAGAGAACAACTGGCTGAACAGGTGTACGGTTTGCTAACGTAGCGCATTGATGGTTATTCAGCTATGTATGTAGAGTATGTGTCTGGTATGTTAACCTAACATATTAATGAATATATAAGTCGCACCTGAGTATAAGTCGCAAGACCAGCCAAACTATGAAAAAAAAGTGCGACTTATTCTCCGGAAAATACGGTAGGCTTAACTGGAAAAATCTGTCAAAATTCAAATTCCGCGAGCCTATAGGAGCTCCTTTATCCAAAACTATGGCCAAACATTGATCTTTAAACACCTTATTGTCAAAAATATTCCTTTCCATAGTTTATTATTTATCATTATTACAAGGACTGTCCTGGGCTAACAACTAGTTATTAGTGACCTAATAGATTAACAAAATAAAACCATCAATTTAAACGTGGCTTTATCTATGATTTTGATTTAGTTGCTGAAAATATTGGCCATTTTTACATTTAAATGGTCTTATTTGTATATGAAAACGTGATACATTTTCTTCATATTTATGTCTGTGATAATATATCCAGCAAGCATTTCAAATAAATATCACTCAATTTACATTTTTGTCCCTTTTCACCTGCCGCGTCTCGCCTTAAAAGGAAACACATTATGAAACCTTTACGCCTGGTTCTCTCCGCGAGTCCAACCACTGAAAACTGCATAAACACGGCCTTGTTACCGGTGATAAATTCCCAATGTGGGTGAGAGAAAACAAATGGAGGGTTCGGTTAATTAAAAGCCGTCCCGCCCGCGCAGCCTCGTCGACGCTGAGTGGAGCGCTCACTTTGGCACATCGAACGGTCCACACGGGAGCACTCAGCGGGCCGGTCTGAAGCCATCAGCGCAACAACAACAACAAAAAAAAAAACAGATGTGAAGGTGACACCGCTGGAGTGTGTGTCACAACACAGAGTGGGCCGCGGAGAAGGAGAATTCATTTACAAACTGTACTGAACGATAACGTAATGACCGCGGCGGATGAAGGAGTGCTGAGTTGGTGTGGGATGAGCTCTTCCAAAGTAAATATGAAGAGTTTATTTGCAAAAACAGATAAGTGCCATTTACAAAAATCAACATTTGCTTGTGATTTCCCTTTGTGTAGCTTTTTTTTTGATGACCAGACCTATATTTGTGGATCAGACATATTAAGTTACTTGTTCTTTATCAAATTGATCCAACTTTAGTTTTACTTGTGTCATCTGTAGAGTGAGGTGATCAAAATCTAGAACAATTTGGCAAAGAATTCAAAACGGAGATATCTGCTTTTGCAAATGGACTCTTCGGTAAGATTCATTTGCGGGCCGGGCAGAGAGATACTGTATGTGCAGGATTTGGTCGATGAGATGCACCATTTGCCCTGGTTTTGGTTGTTTTTTAGTTTAGGCTTTTGTCATATTTGTGTTGTGTAAATGAAGAAAGGGGACGACACGACAATGGCAGAGTTTTAAAGCTCTTGTAAAAAAGAGCTATGGTGTCTGTGATGGCTGCACCCCACAGAGATGAACACTGATTGATTAACACTCTTCTCTGCCCCTTTAAGAGCTGAGGAGTGGCTCGGGGCCGGACCTGAACCAGGGGCATGGACCAGACCATGGCAGAGGGGGACTGGGTTAAGTGGGCTTTGTTTGTCCCTTAAGTTTGTATTTAGTTCCCCCCTATGTTCAATCTTATTTATGTTGTGGTATTGTCCAAGCTGTATTTAAGTTGTTTTGTGCCTCATTTGGAGAGGTCAGTTTGCTTGAGTTTGGTTACTTTACTTTTGACATTTTGCTTTCTGTGAAGTTACATTAGTTTGACCTCTTTTACTGGCTTATGTTTGGCCAATAAACAATTTTTGATGATTTAATGCTTTTTGTCTCCTTGCCTCACTGCTTGGTCCCTAACAGTGTCTGAGCCGGAACGCGTTGGCTTTTTAACCATGTTAAGCCATGTAAAATAAAGGCTTTTAAACTATTTATACCTTTTTGAGTGGCTCAGTTTTGTGCTATTTTGCTTACTAAATATGAGCCCTGCACTGAAGAGCACCGAAAGGACATTGCTTTAGACATATTTTAAACACTACCGGCACATTAGCCTGGCTTTAGCCATCCCTACATGTACGTCTGGGTCTGATCTCAGTGGCTGTGATACATCGGTTGAATTTCTTCGGACCATTCAGCGAGCAGGGGAGGCGGGGGTTGTAGGTGACGTCAGGCATATGCAGGAAATGATAATACGGATGGCTACGGCCAGGCTAGCGATTGGGTAAAATCAGATCCAATCGTTACTTTAAAGGAGTGTATCTAATACAATGAACTGCCCTGTTTTTGTGTGTTCTTTTAACATGTAGAGTTTGGGAGTTTGCCTTTAGTTTGGATGCTGGCTTCTATGGCTCTGTGTGGGTTGACCCAGTGCCACAGGTTTTTGTTTTCTTTGTGGCTTAAGTAACTCATGCATCATAGATCTGTGGTTCACATGGTCAGGGAATCAAACCCAGGTCCTTCTTAACCTCTAATCGGATTTTTGTTGTTCTTTACAACAGTGGTTCCCAACCTTTTTTGTGTCACGTACCCCTTGAGCCTTACATTTATACTTCGAGTACCCCCTACTTCAATGGTTTTGTTGATTAGTTAGAAAGTGAATGACAAAAACTAATTTATCAGGTAAAATACAGCTAAGTACTCTCAAGATATCACTCTTTACAGTTAAAGATGTCTTTTCTTTGACCATAATAATCAAAAATACAGTTTGTTTCATCTTATTTTTTATCTAACATTATTCCAAGTAACCCCTGCTAACCTGCTAACCTCTCGGTCCCCGTACCCCTGGTTTGGGAAACACTGCTTTACAAGATTGAGACGCCTCACAAATCACCAAACTCATCAAGAAGACCATTATTCGCCCACATGACGTCAAAGTGAACGGCCGAGAGCTTGGATTCCAACTGCCAGTCTTCCAGCTACAGGGCAGTCACTGAGCCACGTAACGACAGAGGCTCATCTCAAAGAACAAGAGCGAGTGTCAGTGTGGAATAAACCTGTCTGTGGCGAGAGCGTGGGCCTCTTCTTCGGCGATAAATAACGCGGCGAGCCTTTCTCCAGCCGCTGCGTGACTCTGAGCTGAACTGAAACAATCCCAACACAAACCTCCATCGATCTGCGCCTGGCTCCCGGCCGCCATCTTTACTGCCTCACATAAAACAGGAGGCAACGGCGGTCAGGCCTCAGACATATCCCCCGGTGATGAACGCGGCCCCGAGAGAGAGCTTCACTCAGCCAGTGCAGAGCATTGCTAACCAAGGGGGTATGGAGGATAGCACTGCACGGTCCTCACGAATCTGGGCTCCATTTCACCTCCCATCAACACAAAACATGTACAATAGGTTGAAATGAAAACGAAAAGATTGGTTCCTTTTTGATGGTTTATTGCTTACACCCGGAGTTATGATATTAGTGCAAATTTGAAATTTTAGTAACCCAGTGGAGTCTGGGAATTTAAGCTAGCTTGGCCTATGTACAGTATATGGTCCAGCAGGGTCATATACTGTAGCTGAGGGCGTTCTAGATTTCTTTTACATGATCAAATGAAGTCTTCCAGCTTCTTGTATTGAGGCTACGACTGCGTAGGCACATACGTTATATTTTTGAACGAAATACTGTCATCTACATCAATATTATTTACCCCGAGCGTGCTCATCAAGCATCAATCCCTTTGTCTGTGTCAGAGGACGGCAGCGCAGGAGTTCATCAATAAGTTTGAAGAAAGTAAGTTTGGATGGACAGGACTATCGCCACTTACCTTCATCTTCTGTTTCGCCCTCGTTTTTTTTTTTTTCTTTTTAAAAGTTTTTCACCTCGAGCGCACTCCTTCTACAGTGTGTGTAGGAAAACCAGCGGACAGTTTGACATAAATCAGCATTATGACGCTTCTTTCCATCTAAAATGTTGGCTAAATGTACGCTTTGTTCTTGGTGACGCGACAGGGCTCGGCCATGTTTGTTTGTTTTCGATGAACAAAAAAAAAAAAAGTTCTCAAAACCGTATAATCAATCAATCAATCAATCAATTTGTTTTTGTAACGCCCAATATAACAACAAGAGTCATCTCAAATCAATATCAGACATCAAGAATCATCAAAATAAGTCACACACAAATGAATGTCACAACCAGATGTATATAATAAATAAGTAAATCGGACATACAGTAACAAGCTTAGAGTATCCCACATACTTAGACCCTCCTCCACGGCGAGGAACGAAGAAGAGAACCATTTTAGGGAGGGATCCACTCCTATGGACGGATGGGTCAGTGGTGAATTTTTGAAATAACAGTGTATACATACATGCCGCTATCTCCCGGTTACTGCTGGAAAATCCCATCCAGAGTAACCAGGTTTCTCATAACCGGGAAACTGCTATTTTCGGGTGATTATAATCGGGAAACTGCATGTATATGACAAAACTGGAGTATTCAAACTTTCCTATAAAAAACGGGAAACTGAAGTACATGCAAACACGCTCATAGTCAACTCAACTTTCTATTACAAACATTCAGGACGAAGGGTGGGGGAATTGATTCTAAGTCTCATTTATGGGAATACACAGTATATCTATCCTAAATGAAATTGAAGGTGGGCTCAGGGCCTTGTGAATGCTTGGACCGGCCCTGAAAACACAAGCTCAAATATAAGTAAATATTGACAGACGACAGGCACAAAACTAATGCAAAAACAAAGAGACTAGAAGACTAGACTTTCTTCCCCACCTTTTCCCTCACTAGAAAAAGTCATTTTCCAGGTTTCAAGGCTTTCCAGGACTTGTGGAAGCCTTGAATGAGCTCATATAACTTGCGCATCCCATCTATTGTAGGCAGTACATATATAAATTGTTACTGTGTGCATGCGGACAAGGAGACTAAAGTCATTTATTGTTACGTGGGAGATAATAAACTCATCCTATTCCTTAAGACCTATACTTCACCACGCTGTTAAATACGCTCTGGCTAAACAACAAGCATACATTTAATTTAGCCACTGTTTTTACCTTGATAATGGGTATTTTTCTGTTCATTTTCTCCTTGACAAGGGTAATAAAGCCGCCTTGGGAAGACGCTCAGAGCTGTTCCATCAGGTGTGCCCATTAGGGAGCCGCGGCACAATGGGATTCCTCATAAGGGATGCGCGGACACGGACCCGAGCGGAGCATTAAGACCAGGAGGAAGAGGCTTTTAATAAAAGGTGAGGCCGGTGTCGCCGAGTTAATGGCCACAATTATCCATCAGCCTCTAAATGAGCCGTCCAGGGTGAAAGCTCTCCGTCAGACACAACAAAGGAACAAGGCGCCGATTAGCTGAAGATAAAGTCTCATGCAGCGGTGTTTAACTCGCGTGATATTTCAATTTCCAAGTTTCCACCGCGGGACAAAGAGACCAAGGCCAGACTGCACTGCAAAAAGTGATCTCTGGATGAGTTAAATTTGCTTGAATTCAGAATATTTTACCTTATTTCCGGTGATTTTGACTAAAATGTCTGTCAATGGAAGTGTTTTTGCACGTAATTTCATGTAAATTTTGATTCGTTATAATTTTTTTTTTATGTGGTGGAGGGGATTGAGCACAAGATTCAAGATTCTTTATTTGTCAAACCATGTGAATGGTTCGAAATTATGTTTCTCTCATCCTTGATTGTGGAGCGGGGGAGGGGAAAGAGGGGAGGGAGGGAGGGGAGGGAGTTCAGCTTCACGACGGCCCTGTGTACAAAACTGTTGTAGCACCCGAATGAACCTAGGATCTAAGTTGTGTAGGGCATAATGCTCCTGGTAGGGTCTCCCATGGCAAACAGGTCCTAGGTGACAGGTCAGACCAAGAGCGGTTCAGAAGCTCCTTATGATGAGAACATCTCCCAGAGGTGAAGAAGCATCATGTGGTCGTCCTCCCCTGGACCCACCACCTGCAGGAGGAGCCATAAGGGACTGGTGCAGTGTGATCTGGACAGGTGGAGGTACTGTAAGTGGAAGAAGATGGATGGATGGAAGTCGAGGTGAAATATTCTAAATTCAAGCAAATTAAACTTTTTGCAGCTTTTGAACTGGAATCCACACTAAATTCTGTCAAAACTGGTTTAGACTAAAGACTTTAGAGCAATGGTTCCCAAAGTTATTTTCTATAGAGGGCAAAATGGAAATGTATTAGCGGGTGAAGAGCCAAACATAATACGGTTAAGATGTAGAAAGACATGCTGTTGTGGTGTCCTTGGTAACTATTGACAGTCCATTCAGTGCACAAATTAATCTAAATAGGTAGACTTAGATAGACAGGCTACAAATGTAAGCACCATCTCAACCATCTCAAGGGCCGGATGAAACCCCTTGGACGGCTGAATTTGGCCCACAGGCCCCACTTTAGGCACCCCTGCTTTGGAGAATGGCCCAATTCACCATAATGCCAACGTTAGCTTCATGCTACATGCTACCGGCTAGCTTCGAGTACCGATTTTTCACTTCTACTGGACAATCTGCTCAATTTTTTAACGTTAAACTGTGCCAAAACATTCCTAAGGCCAGAAAATACCATAAAAGAGTAGAAAAAAAGCTTCCATCCCCCTTGCAAGGCCACGCCCCCTAGTAAGACGCATTGCCGACTGTATCTACAAGCTCTTTAGAACGTTGTGATCTCATGTGAACGCAACCCATTCGAAGAAGTTCCAGCCAAAATATGAATATGAAGAGTTAGAAGGCTTCGATTTCCTATTTAGAGATTTCCTTCTGCAAAACAGTTTCTCTCCCATTGAGCCGCATCGGCCCCTGGCCTCTATGAGAGAACGCGAACGCAACCTATGGTAAACTCTCGGAAGTTGAAAAAGCAAAAAAATAAAACAATTTGCCGGAGAAAACACTGCATCTCAATGATCTTACCCATTGGGCCTCGCCACGCCGAATTAATCAAAGCCCCAAAAACAACATGGTGCATCTTAAATAAAGACTTCACGCGATCGCTGCTTCCTATTTCTTTACTTTCTCGTTTCCTTGATATAGCCTTCCTTCACACTCCCATCACTACGCGCAGTATGGCGCCCGGACACCTGCCGAGACGAGCTTCTGGGGCTCTCTATATGAAACGTATGGTGCTTTTAATTTGAATAATGATTTTATATTTAGACGCACGCAACCTTGTGGTAATTCTGCAACACATGCTACACTGGTTTCATGAAACAACATCATTATATTATTGCAAATGAGCCGGTCTTTTGCGGGAGATGAGGTTTTTTTTTTTCCTTTTCCCCGAGATGAGAGCTGATTGGATTTTGTCATGTATTATTTGCTAAGCTTTGTTTACCCCTCTCAATACGCGGAGGACTTTGCCGATCTCGCCGAACAGCTCCCCGCACCATCTGGCCGTCTTCTTGTGATTCTTCGAGGGACGATCAAAAAACTCGGGACGCGCTCTCCGTCGATAGATGAGTTCACGTCCCCCCGGTGCTTCCGTTTCCGTTTCAAGATGGGGAAATCAAAAAGAAAAATGGAATATGTGTAGTTCGTTATAGCGGCGTGTGATTGTGTGGGTTGTCAGCGCGATTGGGGTTTTGAAGTCGCGGTTGTGAACTTGCGGGGGATCGTCGGAGGGCTTGGATTGGGACCAGGAGCTGGAGAGGGTCCAGGAAGTGTGAGGAGGAGAACATTTGGTCGGGGAGAGAATAACGGGAGCCCAGTCCGACGAGGGACAAGAGGCTTAAAGTGGGCGTACTGTATCGTAAGGCCAGACGCTGCAGGTGAATAGGGAGAAAATGTAAATTGAGGGATATCAATTTGAAACTTTTGTTGTATATTGCTGATATAAATATGAGAAATAAATGTATTAGAAGGTTTTCTTTCATTTTATGTTTTCATATAAAAACATTTTTTCATTTCAAAATGGCCAATAATTTCCGATTCCAGATTTATAGCCTGACGAAGGTCTAACTTTATTTCTTTATTTTATCAGGTGAGTCAACTGAGAACAAATTCTCATTTAAAACCTGACCGGAACATTGCAGCAATAAATATTTATCAGATTGAGACAGTGTGCGGGAGCTTCTTTACCTTTTTGACAATTCCAGATTTAGCCAATAGTTCTCCTTAAAGCTGGGATATACAGTACATCGTGCGATTTGAATAACTCAATTTGTCATCGTGGTGAGTTTTTTACACTTAAGGGGAGACACTGCAAAACTTCTATTTTCTTTTTTCCAATTTTCAGATTTTGGGTCAGTTTGCTCTTTTTACACATATATTTTCACCTACAAATACATCGCCTGATCTTTACTATAAGGAGTGTAATTATTAAACTGATTCAACGTTTCTCCATAGAACTACAGTTGTGCTCAAAAGTGACTTATGCATTTCATAGAATATGAATGACAACACAAAAACCTTTATTTCACTCATGGTTAGTGGTTGCGTGAAGCCATTTATTGTCAAAAATAACTGTTTGTTTACGCTTTTCAACGAGAAACCCGCCAAATGTCCCTGATCAAAAGTTTCCATATTGTGCATTGTGTATGTTTTGTCCTGGCAGTTGTTGAAGGTCATGTAAACGTTCGATCAGGAACATTTGAGTTGTTTCTGTTTCATTATGATTTCAAAAGAGTAAACTCAATTCTTTGACAATAAATGGCTTCACACAACCACTAACCATGACTGGAAAAAAGATGTTTGTGTTATCATTCATAGTCTATGAAAAATGTCCAAAAGATTAAAAGGGTATGGAAACCATTGAGGAAATGGTCATTGAAG
Source organism: Lesueurigobius sanzi (assembly GCA_900303255.1). Lineage (NCBI taxonomy): Eukaryota > Metazoa > Chordata > Actinopteri > Gobiiformes > Gobiidae > Lesueurigobius > Lesueurigobius sanzi. The sequence goes on along the minus strand of OMNZ01018853.1, from coordinate 6,480 downwards.
TTACAATTGTGGCAACATCTCCACTTGCTCCTACAGACTCCAAACGTTCCAGTCTTGTATTCAACAATATTTTAAAGGCTTGTTCCACGCTATTTTTTAATATTTAATTCCTTGCAGACATCAGTGCTGTTTTGGGACTGTTGTGACAAAGTCAGACAGATGAGAAAATTGAATTGAATGTAAGCAGATGCTGTTTTATTCCTAACAGCTGCTTATTGTACTGTAAGATCTGAGTGTAGATTGCAGACTGGCACAGGTTAAATGCTGACACACAGCACTCAAATCTACCGCTTTTTAAGCTCAAAGTATTGACCAGTATTGTTCTTCCAGTCTTTTGTGACATGTTCAGAGTGAACAAATGATGCTGGATGTGTTTGAAAGCTTTAAAAATGTTCATGCAAATAGTACGTACGACCAGTGGCTACGCTGTGGGCCGGAAGTTGAACGACAGAATCGCCCCCATCGTGATCCTGAATAAAGTGAATAGGCAATTTTGGCTGCTTTTACACATACAATTCCTTCGTAGGTAGAGATTCTTAAGACTTCATCCTGTACTCTGTAGTTGAAGTGTAGGACGTTTCGATCTTCATCCAAAGACCTTCGTCAGCGAATGAGCTGGATTTCACACACTCGTAGGTCTCTTGAGGAGAAACCAGCAGGAGGAGTTAACCTCTAAGTGCCTCTTTTGGTTCCAAAGGTTGGAAAAACATCTTGGGCTGTTCAATTAGTGCTCATTGCCTTCCTATTGACTTACCCTTTGGCTTTGTAGGTTTCTGTCGAAGGACGTTGATTCGATGTAGATTGTTGCCAAATTAAACCTAAGTCCTCCATTGCGGTTTATAGATGGATTCTCTCTTTTAACAAATATGTCTTCTTTTACCCCACGCTCAAACCATCTATTCTCTTTAGCTTTCCAACCTTTGGAACCAAGAGAGGTGGGACTTACAGGTTAACTCCTCCTGCTGGTTTCTCCTTATAGACCCACAAGCGTGTCACATCCAGCTCATTCGCCGACGAAGGTCTTTGGATAAAGATCGAGACGTCCTACACTTCAACCACAGAGTACAGATGAAGACTGAAGAATCTCTACCAACTCCTCTACGACTGAGAACTTACACAGACGGATACAATTCCTATTTGCATACGAAAACATAAAATGATGGAAAACTCGCAATACATTGTTTTCTCAAAGTCATGTCAGTAATACGCATCAAAAATTTTCAAATCAATATCCCTCATTTTACACTTTTTCTCATCCACCTGCTGTATCTCCGCTTAAATATTAGTCATACTTGCTTGCCCACTCTTTCATTGCACATACAGCACAGCGGCCCATACATCAGCGTTATAGATAGCAGCTGCAAATGGATGCACTAAAGCTCTCTGCCAGCTCTGGTTTCTGCACGTGGACAAATGGCCGCCGCGTTACACCCGAGACATTTGCGTCGGCTCACGTTGCCGCGGAAACATGACCCTTAATCGCGTGGTTAAAGTAAAAGCTTTGTTACGGGACGGAGCGATATGATTCATGAACCCTTTCAGGACGTCATACATGATGTCCCCGTCCCAAGATAATTCAAGGCTTTTAGAGGCGCGGGCCATTAGGGCTCCAGATGCATTTGTCTGCGTTTAGGACACTGTATGTAGCAATGGGCCATTTGTCAGTACATGTGTGATGCAGGATGAACGATATGTTTGTGGTTATGGTTGAATATGAAGACCGCGTAGAGCCATAGGTTTAAATTTATGGTTTTATTTTGTTGAAATATTAGATACAACATGTTTTCAGAAGGGATTTTAGTGTTATTATAAAGTTATTAGTGAAAACATCTGTTAAAGGGAGACACTGCAGGCTCTCTTAACATATAAAGTTTCACTTGGAAATCGTAGGCAAAGTTTCTTCAGTCTCCGTCTGTACTGTGTAGTTGAAGTAGAGGACGTTTCGCTCTTTATCCTAAAAGCTTCGTCAGCGAGGTGGGACTTAGAGGTTGACTCCTCCTACTGGCTTCTCCTCAAGAGTCCCACGAGGGTGTCAAGTCTACTCATTTGCTGAAGAAGCTTTTTGGATAAAGAGCAAAACGTCCTCCACTTCAACTACAGAGTACAGAAGAAGACAGAAGAATTTTGGCCTACGATGGACAACTCCTGTACGACTGAGAACCCACACACATGGCTTATCTTTTGGGGTTAAAAATCTGGCTAGGAAGCAAGTATTGAAAAATATTGTCCAAGACTGGGAAGTTTGGAGTCTGTAGGAGCTACTAAAGTGGAGACAACATGAGAAAAATGCACTTAGAAAAAATGGTGATTGAAGTTACAATTTCCCATACAGTTATATAGACCCTGTCGCTGCTTACATCATCAGTGACATCAGCTGGAGGCAGGAAGTGAACAAGTTAACCTCTAAATCCCACACCTAGGTCAATAGGAAGATAACGAGCAGTAATTAGGTGTGAATAGGTCAGTGAATAGACAGAGTATAGATGAAGACTGAAGACCCAAAAGACAATTTTTACATATTTTTTTCACTAATAACAACTTTAGACTAAACAAGATATCCAAAATCCGCCCTGAACAAATCCTTGTAACTAATATATCAAAGAGAATAATATACATTTAAATCTGGTTCTATCCATTAATTAGAGTTCGTCGCCAAAAATATAGACCAGGGGTGCCCAAAGTTGTTTTGCATGAAGGGCCAAAACAGGCTATGGAGGATCGAAATTAGTGGATGAAGGGCTAAACGCAATACGGTTTTACAAATAGAACGACCAAATCTAAACAGATCTATGATTAAATATTGTTTGGTTACAGTACTATTGAGTAGAACATGCTGTTTTGGTGTCTTTGACTGTCTATTCAGTCACAAATTAATCAAAGTAGACAATTCTTACACATCTAAGGACCATCTCAAGGGCCAAAAAAACCTGACAGAAAACTTTCTATGCATTTTTTTCTCACATTTATGTCCATAAGATTAAAAAAAAAGTTTAAAACCGATACCACACGATTTACATTTTTTCCCCATTCACCTGCTGCGTCTCCCCTTTAGTCAGTATTTTGTAAACTACCCCCCTGCATCCCTGTATCTCTCTCATGAACATCTGTTTCTCCGGTCTCCACAGTCCAGGGATGGATCGGCCCTGGCTCTGGCCGACGAGGAGCTCCGTCTCATGGGTGCGTCCCGCTCACAGCTGCACCCCTCCAGGCAGACCTCCAATCTTCTTCCCCCTCTCCCCTCTCCGGACCTCCAGACTCCTGGTGCTGCTGCGAAAGTGGGGCAAACTTTTTCCTCCAGATCCATCAGATATGACACAGTGAGGACAGGACTTTCTTATCTCTCCTCAGACAGAGCACCTCGGACACTCTTCACCTTCAAAACGATGGGAAACAAGTTTAAACTGGAGCAGGATGTTTCTCAGAGGTGATACAAGTGCACGGACCACAGACAGAAGGGCAGTTTGAATCTTTTCCTGTAGATTACTGGCAGAAATATGACAAAGAATGGCAAGTTTTCTTTTTTTTAATTTCAAGCCTGATTACCAAGTTTCTCAAAGCCATAGACAAAGACATAAATGGGGCTAATTCCGACAGTTTGTCCCACCTCCTTCTTGGTTTTCAAAACAATATTACCTGATTGGCGTGTGGCTTAAACAGGCTTGTTCACAGCTTATGGGTGGTGGCTCGACATAACAAGGGACAGATAAGATAAGACTTTATTGATCTCACAATAGAGAAATTTACATGTTACAAATGTACTCTCTAAATGTATGTCTCTAAATCTATTAGGGATGCACCGATCCGATACTGGTATTGGATAACAGAGCCAATACCGTGGAAATGATTACTTTTACTTACAATTAGTTTGTTTTATTCAGGCTCCTGCTGGCTGCCTCCTCTTTATTTCATACGTGCTCCACACTGCTTAGTGGTTACCAGTGACCTGTTTCCTCCTGCCTCTGCTTCTGTGGGACTGTGCAGATGGATCCGGATGCATGGCTAGACCACTCACCTGGAGTAGAGCCTATTGTTCAAGCTCTATGGTAAAAATCAATGGAGCATCTGTGGGAACATTTGTCTATGTTCCCACAGATGCTCCATTGATTGATTTTTTTTTTTTTTACAGTAGAAGGAAATGAGACAAATTGTATGGGAAATTATTATTGAAGTACGCCGCTGTATGTTTTTATGTTGTAACAAACTCTAACTAGTCTACATATTGGTAAATAAATTACTTGCTTAAGTCTCTATCACTGCAGTCTACAAATCTAGCTTTATTGGGTTTGTTTGTGCTTATTCTCCTCAGTATTTGGAAGAAATGGGTACATTTAGAACTATTTTATCCACCTTGTTATAGCAGTCCGCCCTGCCGCTTACAATTATTCATTCACAACATACTCAATGGGAACACAATCAGCCCCACCTCCAATCCTTCACCCTCTCACTCTCATTCATTCTGCCCTATTGTTCATCATGTTTTTGGTGTTTGGAGACGCAGACACAGGGAGAACACTCTGTCCACCCCATGAATCGAACCGGG
>OMNZ01018847.1:1663-16322 GCA_900303255.1 Lesueurigobius sanzi | reverse complement strand
TTTGGATAATGAGCGAAACGCCCTACACTTCAACTACAGTGTACAGATGAAGACTGAAGAATCTTGATGGCCAACTCCTGTATGACTGAGAATAGTTGTTTACATTAACCATTTTTGGGGACTTGCCACTTCTAGAGACAATCCTTCTTTAATAAAAAATATATAAATCGGATCCAAAATTTTCAATTTCATTATTACAAATAGCCTAAAAGTGCCAAATTGCGCCCTATTTGTTACAATGGGATTCCGCCTAGACTATTTTAAATCAAAACCTCAATAACTTTTCAATTATTCATTGTTACAGAGATAAACAGTTGGCAAAAAGTCAGTAATTAGCATGTAGTTACTATTTTTGATGTTTATTTTCTTCTTCACAATGAAAACAAGCTGCTGACCTGCTGTAATGTGTGTCTCTTTTAGGCGGAATTCATTTTCTGTCTTTCAACCTCAATTACTCATGCCCACTGTGATTTTCTCTCTAAAATGTTCACATCTACAGTATCCCCATAGACATTCATATCATATGAGAGCAATATCAACATTTTAGACATTTTACAAGCTTTTACAAGCCTCCCAGAGGATATGTATACCAAATTCGGAAAAAAACAGCCACGGGCTTAAGAGGTTAAAACACATTTTTATGTTTAAACATGATGGTAAGGCAAGGCAAAGCAAATTTATATGAAGAGCACAAAGCTTTCAGTTGACATACGCACAGTTAAAAATAACTGTTTTCAGCCTGGATTTAAACATTGTCAAAGTTGAAGCCTGTCTCACATCTTCTGGCAGACTGAAAACGCAGCCTCACCATGTTTAAGACTAACACTATTCTACCAGTATAAACAATTTGAGCAGCGCAAGTAAGCCTACTGCAAATTACAGGCTTCTGTCCAATTGCAACTTGATGCCAACATTATGCAAATGGATCAGTAGAAAGCTATATAGAAATACAGAGGTGCACAACATAACATTGGAGAAGCACCTTGCATTAATATCTTGGGCACTGGAGGCAGTACTTGAGACATAATATATGATGTCGTCACTCCTCCCCATTTACAATAGCAACAGGGATTCGAGAGAGAATGAATCCATGATGGCACCTCAGTTCCTAAAAGGCCAAAAAGATGGGAAGCTTCAAAGAGCAACGAGCCTCCAACGTTCTCCAGGGCCTGTCAATCAAAGCTAAAAGCTCAATGCGCTGAACAAAAACCAGTGTGGTTGACAATACTCTCCACAGTGTTGTCACAGGAAGAAACTCCAGCTTTAGACAAAATAAAATGCTTTGGAGCCAGCCCTTTTTGACACGTGTGAAGTCTCCATAGGATTTCATATTACAGCGTTCTTTCTGGAATCGCCTCTAGCCACTGGCAATGTCAACTCCTGCTGCCATGTCATGAGGATCAAAAAAGAAGTGCCATCCTCGCCCGTTGGGGACAAGGAGACAACAGATGTGATCCAGTGCTATGCAGAAGTGAAGAGTAGGACTGAAAGTGCTCGGAACAACTAGTCTGAAGTAAATCTTCAATCAAGATGAAGGCTATAGTCAACTACTATATAACATCTATGACATGATACGCTGCTAAAACTTGAACCTTGGTGTGTGTCCAGCTCAATCAAGAACTGACTGACAGAATACAAGCTTCAAAATGTGGATATGTAGGAGTAGGTTAATAAACAGCAATAAATACTACACGAATCAAGAAGCGCCACAGACAAGTATCACTATCAAGTAAATCCAAAAGATGGAATCTATTATACTTTGGAAACATGGTGAGAGCTTGAGGCACGCAAAACCTGTTGATGAAAGATGCAACAGATGGAGAGAAGGTGAGGAAGGGAAAGAAGGACCTGAACCAGAGGAGCAAACAGAATCCAAATACTCAAGGATCGAATGAAGGATACAAAACATTGAACAACAGAAGAAAAAGAAAATACATTTGAAAGTATAATTGTTCTGCATTTCACAATAACAAATTCATAAAGAAGATTGGAACAAGACTCCAGAAAATACAGTGCCTGGTAGTCAATACTTACAATTTTCTTGAGCATTGCGTCACTAGAGTACAAAGTGTGATACCCCCAGCTGCTGCTAGGGGTCACTGTCACACTATGCCTCTCACCACCACTACATCATAAGAGAGCACTGGTCACTGAACTAGGTCCTGATGTTCAACTTAAAAGCACATGGCAGCTCCAGCTGGAGATGCAGCTGGCACGTACTACATTCTGGAGATTCTGATCCAAAAAGAAAAATCACACCCAGCTTTCACACCGTGGTATCCTCTAGATCTGTTTAATAATCATGCAAAATGTAAAGAATTCATAGGCATTCTTGCTCAAACAAGAAAACATAATGAATGCAATATTGTGCAAATTGTAACTCTCAGTATTTCATTTAAATGTTGCAAGGTTAATGATTCTTTTATATGTATTGTGGCTATGTGAAATCCCAGCAAGGATGTTTTACACCGTCTGTGTTTTGCTTACGTAAATGTTTGAACTCATGGCCTTTTACTTCCAAGTCAAGTGAAATCAAGTGATTAAAACTGACACAACAAAAGAGCATCTCCTACTCCCTCCCACAGACTAAAAGGTTGACTATTAAAGCAAGTAACATGCCCTCACAGTGACCAAAGAAAATGTCATTTCATTTCCGGATAAGAACAAGTTTGCTCTGGGTTTGTATCCCATCTGGCACCGGGTAATTCAAAGCAGATCCGTATTGTGGGTAATGCAGAAGTGGAGGGTCATGCAGGTTTTGAACTTTGAATGTGTAATGCTTGATTGTGGACATGGAAGTGGTCATTTCCTCTAATCGTGCAGCTTGCCGTTGTGGAGGCAGCAGGAAGCCCACCCATACAACAGCAGCGAGTCAGGGCTAAACAATCTGTGATTTAGAGTGCTTCCTGACCACTCTATTGTCCATACACTCCATGCTATTGCAAGCCTATGACCTCTGCATTTTTAAAACTGACATTCTTGATTTTACAAATGTGATCCATCATCGGTGCTTGCTTAGTAACTGGAGTGCAACAGCGCAAAGCCAGAGTCGGGCGATACTGCAGTCACAAATCAAAAGCAAAATGGTGGCAGAGTACGGAACATGGCGTAACTACTCACCAGGTCTGATGTGGTCACAATCAGAGGCAGTGTCGCTGGGCTCGCTGTCACAGTCTGTCAAACACAGGAAGGAAAGCAGTCAAACAAAATGGTGCAGCTTCTTAATCTACATTTTATACTCTCATTTAATACAGCTCTATATGGGCACCATTAGTTTAATACACCTCTATATGGGCACCATTAGTTTAATACACCTCTATATGGGCACCATTAGTTTAATACACCTCTATATGGGCACCATTAGTTTAATACACCTCTATATGGGCACCATTAGTTGCAAAAAGACGGTACTTGGTTCCTTGCCATGTTCACTGCAGCATAGCCTCATCAATCTGTTTTTGTTAATTATTTCGGAGACTATAAACGGTAAAAAGGAAGTAACCATTGAAGGGGCTGGTAGTGTGGTGATGGATGGCGGGGAGATAGGGGTTAGTGGCGTGGTGGTTGTGGCTGGTCCGGGATGTGGCGTGGTGGTGAGGTTGTTGCGCTGATGCCGTGGTGCCCTTAATATATTACCATGTTAAATACAACAGAATGAAAATGAATGACTTTTTTCGCTAATTTTGGGCATTGTACTGTATTAAACTAGGGCAGAATAAAGGTGGTGACTTGGGGGGAGCTGGGGGAGGTTTGTGTGTCACTGGCTTTGGTGCAGTGCTGGTGTGTTGCAGTGGGATCACTGTGCTGTCGGCTGCTGTCTTGACGTTTCGCATGGCTCCACTATCAGTTCTTATAACATACTGTAAATTAATGTGTAAAACTTACAGGGGTGGGAGTTTATAAGTTGTACTTCTTCCCACTCGTTTTCGAGTTTGGACAAGACAAGTATAATGTATTATTATCAGTTGTAAATTACAATGCAAATGCTGAGGATGTGCAGATTGTATGTTTTGTATGATGTCATCATGTACTTGAACTCAAAATAAATCAATCAATCAATCAATGGTGGTAATGGCATCAGAAATCTTTTGCTTCAAGTCAGTAATGTCCCGTATCTTTGTCCGATACTCTTTCTTTAACATAACCCCACAGAAAGAAGTCCATGGGTGAATGTGGTGGATCCCTTCCAATCCACCGCTCTGGAAATGTTTGATGGAGGAACTGACAAATATGCTGTCCCAAATGTCCCCAATTTCAATGTGATTACAAACTTTGATAAACACCGCTTATAATCAAGCAGCTGGTTAACTGCCTTTGCAATCATTTTTTTTATTATTGTAAAGAGACTTTATGGACACTCTGTGCTTCCAGACATCTGGTATATACTGTATAAATTAAATACAACATCCACAGAACTGGGATCGAGCCAGCTAACAGGCCATGTTTATTAAATAATGTTTTACCCAAACACAACAGTGACTAGCATTTTTTAGATCCCATAATGAACACCTTTTTCCTCTTCTATGATAAACCTATAGCTATTAGCATTCAAAATCCTCTGTTTTCCAGTGAATTTCCAATCAGACCTAGTTTCAAAGCCAAGTTTGTCTATAGTTGGTTCCGTTTCACATATCTCCTGATCCTGGCTGGGCCTTTCTATACAATTCATTTATAATATATATACATTACTTGATATATATAAAAAAAAAATGCCTAAAAGTACAGTGTGTTTAATCTCTCAAAGGCTACAACAACTAAGCAACATGACATATTCCTCCATCTCTTTTGATCCTCATAAGTCTTCACAAGAGATTATTACTGACCACTAATGCTATGAATGTCTGCCACGAGAGATGACAGAGTTGTATTTGCTGAACACAGACAGCAAAATTACTGCCCATACCACGGCCAGTGCACGTCTCAGGCATCCGGGCAGGAGTTATTTTCAACCATTGTGGATATACGCGACTGTCACACGATCGAATGGCCCTCGTTCTCAAGTGCTTGACAATCATAGCCAACTATTTTCGGCATGCCCAGTCTGTTTCGTACATTAGCTGTCTTGTAAATGGGGCGGGGGGACAATGTAGAAAACGCCGGTTCAAAATGAAGACCAGATGGGTGCTATAGTATGAGCTGAAGCTGTGACCACGAGAGCAAGTTTTTGTTGTTGTTGTTGTTGTTGTCGTCCGCTTCCAACATGTCAACCGGTACAGAGCAGAATCAAGTTAAAAATGAATCCATCCTGCCGCAAGAAACCCTCTATTCCCTAACCCTACATTTAATGTCCTTACGAGAGCCCTGCTTCAAAGTTCAAAGTCAAGAAATGTATTGAACAACAAATATCAGGTTTGGAATTGGTTTAATCTAACCATTTCTGTTTTGGGTCATTAGTTGGAGCTAAAAGATATTATGCAAGCAAAAACTGGATTCTAACATAAGAAATTGATTAAGAATGTGTTTTTTTTGTTTTGTTTTTGTTTTTACAAAAGAAGAAAGGGGCCATAACACTGCATGGGTTTTATTTCTGAAGCTTTAGTTGTGGAGACTGCCTTGAAGAGACCAGAAAATAATGCATTGATTCATTGACTAGTCTGAGGATTCAAGTTAATATCAAGTGTGCCAGAAGAGGCAGATTAGTACCAGAAGAAGCACATTTCCTGAAAGCTGTCGGTGTTCTTTTCACACTTTAACTTATGAGGTTCAAAAGCTGTGCGTGTCAAACCAAAAGTCAACTAAAAGAGCCTTAGATAACTGCTCGACACGGTCAACTCTGCAGAATCATTTTGCACAAATAATTAACCCATCAAAATGTCTTGTGGAAGAACAGTAAATGTTTTTAGTGGCCTATTCCTTTAAATGCTTGCAACATAAAGTGTTCAGAATAATTGGTCGGACACAGTGTAACCGATCTCAAGGTTCACAATACAATATCTTTTACATTTGTCCATGATTTTTCCCCCAGTCTTGCTACCGTCTAACACCTTTGGGGAAGGACGATACTAAGAGCCAGAATATTGATAGGTATCTAGGTATTGATATTTTGAGCACACCCCTAAAGCACACACAGAGTATCTCATACAAGCTAATGCCTTGTGTTGAACTTGTCCTCCTCTAAACCCTGTTCTTGATTTTCTTCATCTACCTGTTCATTTGCATCTCCAGCTGGGTCCCTCTTTCCCTGTGGCCTGGGTGCACACACAGGATGATGTTATTAGGAGTGATTTTTGCCTCAAGAAAACATTGTGCCATTGTGGCCAAGTCGGAGCCAGGCAAACTTCGGCCTCATGACATTGGGCCCCGGACAGAAACACCAAAACACATAACGTAAACCGCTGCATTGGACTGAAACACATCGGCATCAACATTATGACTAATGAAAAAGTTAAAAAAAAATAACATCTAAAATGGACCAGCGCAAGTGGCTTCATTTCTAATACACTGCTAATGTGTTGGTTTTTTTTTTAAAGCTACTGTATCTCTGCCACTTGCCCTGATCAAGACGGAGAACATGGCTAGCACTGATTTAAGCCATAGTCTCTTCTTCCAAACAGCGATGTTTTCTCTGTTAAAGGAGCACAGTAAATAGCAGGAGAACTGGACACACACAGATTTGGACCTGCACCAAAACCGAATGAGGTGGCAATCAATCAGCGTGACATTTTGGCAGCTTGAGAAGACACTCACAAACAGCGTGCAACAATCCTGGGGAACTTGCATATCATTAATAATTGATTGCAGTGCCAAGATTGCAATCAGACTCCTATCTTTGGGAGATGAACACGCGCTGATGCTGACTTGTGGCCAGCTGCATTGCACATTGTCTATCTGTAAAGTGCAGGAAGACGGGAGAAAACAAGGCTTGGGGTCACAGTGAGTTACGCCTGTTAACGTGCAAAGTCGAATTGATGCCTGAAACCACTAATGTTTCCCAGTTTAAGAGAACAGACTGGGGAACTGCAGGGCTTACAGAAATTAGCTTAGAATGGTGAAAAAAAACACACCAAAAAAACTCTTTAATCCGATATAACTTTATGCCAAGCTGACACAGGGTATTTTTTGCCCCACAAGGGATCAACACACTTAGCAGTCATCTGTAACTCATTACACACCTCCCAGGAGTCGTGACCTTCATGCAGCATTGTAGCAACGTAACCGAGAAAACATGAGCAAGAAAAGGGTTCTACGTATGTAGCAGGGATTCCAGTCACACCAAGAGCCAGTATTGGGTATTGGCTCGATACCATGTTCTTGTACTCCTTCTCATTAATGTGGTGCCGATACCATGGAACCGATACCACTTGACGTGCAGTGCACCTGGGCACAGCCAACACCTGGCACTGAGAGAGAGTGTGGAAATACAATACTCCACACGTCTGCTTTGTTACAGACACATTCCCTAAGTCAGAGTCTGTGCTGAATTTAACCAGTGCTAAATGTTGTCCGAAATGGTCAAAAACTCACGTTCTGAGCCTGTGTAGAGCTTCGAGTGGTGAAGTGAAGCGGGGCGGACCACCCCCAAAATAAATTTCACTAATTGAGATTGTATTGCTATCTTCCATTGCTCAATAAGCATTGAGGTGAAGACAACACAAAAATACAATAACTCCACCACAACTAAAAGTCAGGTAGCCCATCTTTAAATAATACGTAATAATCTACTATCTAAATATTATTAAAGGAAAATACAGCACAGGCAATGACTGACAAATGGGCTTAATATGTCTGTGATGCGCACAGACTGTACATTGTAGGAGTCTTACAATGTTGCACTTATTCTAGTCTATTTTGTGCTCCAAATAATCTAAATTAAAAAAAAAAGTGAGAAGAAATTACAAATCACAACGTATAGCATTGGAAAACCATAACACACATAATTGTTACAAAATTGAATTCAATGAAATAGCTTTACTTAAGTAAAATTCTGATCAAACTTATCTTAAAAAGTAAAGAAAACTTTAGTCAAGTAAATGTTAATGGGTAAAGGAACTGATTACTAACTCATCTGATATGAACAAGAGACACCAAAAGTATGTTTGAAAAAATGAATTGTGCTTAATAGTTAGTAATTGTATTGGTACTCACTATAAGTACTCAAAAATTAGGCCTGGGTACCCTTATTTTTTTTTCCGTTATCAGTACTTTAACAATACCGTACCTAAACCTTTAGTGCCGTCTCAGGACCCGCCAGGCATCAAAACTTGCTCTAAAAAGGAAAATATTTTGTTCAGTACCTTTTTATTAGGTACCATTAGTACCTAAAAATGTTTAAGTGTGACAGAAGGACTAATGAGTTCAACATTTGAACTTTATAGTTTGTTCTACTTGTGAGTGGCATAAAACCAACAGGTACGAGAACTTGAGAGCCAATTACATCCATCCATCCATTTCTACCACTTCAGCCGGGGCCCGGGTCGCAGAGGCAACAGTATGAGCAGAGATGCTCAGACTTCCCGATCCACGCACACTTCCTCCAGCTCTTCCTGGGGGATCTCAATGCGTTCCCAGGCCAGCTTAAAGACATTGTCTTTCCAGCTTCCCGGGGCCTCCTCCCAGGGGAACATTCCCGGAACACCTCTCGAGGGAGGCGACCAGGAGGCATCCGAAACAGATGCCTGAGCCACCTCAGCTGGCTCCTTTCAACGTGAAGGAGTAGCGGCTCTGCTCTGAGCTCCTCCCGGGTGACTGAACTGCTCACCCTATCTCTAAGGGTGCACCAAGCCAACCTATGTCCTTGTCCTTTCGGTCATGACCCAGATCTCATGACCATAGGTGAGAGTAGGAACGTAGATTGACCAGTAAATCAAGAGCTTTGTCTTTCGACTCAGCTCCTCCTTTACCACAACAGTCGGATACAATGACCGCATCACTCCATCCGTCCCAATTACATGCATTACTATCAAACTGAATCTACTAGTCTGTTAAGAAAAAAAAAAGACTTTCTGATTGACTCACGGATTCACTGTCACTGTAAACAGCTGACGAGGAATTGTTTCTTTCAACTGAGGAATATCTCAAAATTCAGAAAAATGGTGTCACGGGACGATTTGGAGCATGTCATTCATGCCTTTGTGTCTTCACGTTTAGACAATTTTAACAGTTTGTTTTCATGTCTAAACAAGAAGGAGCTGTCTCGACTGCAACTAGTGCAAAATTCTGCAGCGAGAATTCTGACCCGCACAAATAGGAGGACTCACATATCCCCTATTCTCAAAGAGCTTCATTGGCTGCCTGTGTCTTACAGGATCAATTTTAAAATTTTGGTTCTAACTTTCAGAGCCTTACATGCTCAGGCTCCTTACATTAGTGATCTGATCCAGCCTTACACCCCTGCGAGGGCTCTGAGGTCTGTGGACCAGAATCTGCTGATGGTTCCACGCACTCGTTTTCGGACCAGAGGAGACTGATCCTTCCAGGCTGTTGCTCCCAGGCTTTGGAATGATCTTCCGCTCTCTCTGCGATCCATTGCTTCTGTTGAGTCTTTTAAAAGTGACCTTAAGACTTTTCTTTTTGCCCAAGCTTTTGCTTAGTTTCCTTTTTGATTTTGTGTTGTCTTGGCCTTTTTTTGTCTCTTATATTTGTATTTTTGTATATGTATTTTAATTTTGTTGTGAAGCACTTTGTGACTTCTGTCTGTGAAAGGTGCTATATAAATAAAATTTACTTACTTACTTACTTACTTACGGATTCAAAATTGAAGATCCCGGCTCTCCTGGCTGGTTGAAATACAGTAATTTTACATCTAGCCAATGTAGTCCCATAAAATGACTTGAAAAAGTGAATTGAGTCACAACTGGAGACACAGCAAACATTTGTTCCTATTTTAGCACATGTGTTTTTCCTCCTAAATCACAACCATCCACAGCACTTGGATAATGATTTTGGTTTGCCATATGCATCTTAATATAACAACCAATATCTGAATCATATGTTTCTTCCCACAGCACAACAGAAGTGCAGCTACTTAGAAATTAGTCTTAAAAACAGCAGCATGCAGCTAATGCTCTAACAGACTGAAGGAATCAAAGAACTGACATTGATCTGGGTTTAGTATAACAAACCCCACTTTGAAGACAGTACGATGGGTAAACACAGCGCATGAATTTTAAATAAGACGATGCCTGATGAATTGCGATCTGGAAATAATTGTTGTGGTAGAATCCTGTGCAGTTGGTTGAAAGGGGGGGTTTTATAAGGGCCGAACATGTCCCTTTAAGAAATACAGCGTAGTGAGCGTACATAGATGACTTAAATTAGAGAGGAAAAGTAACAGTAGAGTATGTCAGAATCCAACCACAGAAAACACATCAAGACCATGACGTGGAGAGCTGCCTGACTTCACCACAAATGCAATTCAAGTGGCTGAACCTTGGGCAGCTGTGGAAGGGATCTGACAAGGGCGACTATTGTGCAAAGGCTGGATGGGGTTCAGAGCAACTCCAAGTCTGATTAATTTGTCACAATTAAAACCTGATGGAGAAAACATCTGTACACATCACACAGTATAAAAAGATACAGTATGAGAGAGAGAGAGAGAGAACTGTCTTAAAACTTGTCTTGTTGGGCGATTCAATTTGTATCAATCTGTAAATCAGGGGAAAGTATTTATAAAAGGCAAGTGACAAACCAAAAACCTCTTGACTAAACAGTTGTTTGGTGAACAGAGATTTTCATTACCACATGATCAGTGTAATTACTAAGCTCAATAAAACTAAGCTAGTCAAACTAAGCTTAATAAAACTTAATAATTATGACTGGTTATTATAGCCACTTTGACCAACAACATTTGACAGCACCACTGTCTAAAAAGGAGAATTAAAAAAAAATCATAATAATAATAATAATCCGGAAAAACGGAGAAAAAAGAGTTTGTCTCGGACTGTCATCATAAATATACTGTGTCCACGGAGTCCTTAAACCTGCTAACTGATTGTACAGCCACAGTCTGGGCATGTTGAACAGGACCCATAAGTATGTGAATGTGAGTGTATAGTTCCAGACGCTAAGACACCAGAAAGCGCTCTGTTACCAACCCCCTGTGGTCCAATGAGGAGGGAGAAGATATTGGGTCATAGGTCAAGTGCAAGTTATTTGATGTCCTTTGCGTAAAGCCCAAAGTGTGGTTCAGGTTTTAACAAGAAGCCCCTGCACTCTTCGCTACTGTGGAGTTTCTCATGATGTGTGGCGGGCAGATGCTTCCACATAGTCCCTGTGTTAGCTAGCTGCCGTCTGATGGAGTGCTCCCCAGTGGATGAGAGGGTTGCAACCCTCGACCTTCGGATCACGGGCAGGCCTGTCACAGTTGTCGTGGCCTACGCGTCAAACAGCAGAATCGCTGGGGAGTCAGAGACAGTGCCTCTGGATGGGCAGACAGGGCTGGTGTTTCGTCTCTTGAAGAAGTGGTGCCAGATGGTGCCTTCCAACTTTAGTGGAATCAAACGTCTCAGTTTCAGAGAGAAAGTTTATCCAACGGCGGAAGAGAAACCTCAGATTCAGGAGGAGCAACACCATTTTCACCTGGACGACGACGCATACCACTAGACCAGCTCCTTGGGTTCAAGGGTTCATGAGAGTTTGTCCAACCGATCCAACATTGGCTCATCTTGTACAGTGATTACAAAAACTGGGTGTCTATGTAGGATTGTCTGTTCTGGTGATAAATTAAAATTATCTTCATCTTATTGACCTCTATTGACATCTGAGCATGGCTACTACTCATCACTGTTTTTCTTCTTCTTTGAGCCATCCAGTGCTGCAAAGTTGCTGCTCTACTACAGCCGCACGCTCCACCACAGCCATAGCCCATAGGCTCCACTCTGTCAACAACTCCACTCTGTGTGTCCCCACTTAAGGTTCGGAGCATGCAAACCAGTTTATGTGTGCAAGTCATTTTGTAATTTTCAAAGCAAGCGTTTTTTCTAAAGAAATGACTCAAAGACATGGCCAGGCCTGGTACCACCCTAGAGCCATCCTTGTGAAAATATGTGGGCATAACCTGCAAAATGCGTTTCTCCTAAATTACATGGCGCGTAAAACACTACAATAAAAGACTGCAATAACATTTTGACATCGAGATAAGGTTGACAGTACAATTTATTTGATCTGGTCTTTTACGGAGCACAGCTTTGGGCACCCTTCCAGAATCATTGAAGAAAATAAAGGCCGCTTGAACGGTTTCCAATAACAATCCTCATTCCCCTCAACAACACAAGGACAACCAACTGCATCAGAAAACTCGACTCGCGCTGTGCTGTACCAGTTTTCTGTATGGTATCTCCGTACGCTTGGCTGAAGAATCTCATTAGGGAACGACCAAAAGGAGACAGAAGCATTCATTCAACGTGGTCTATTGCTCTCAATCGAAACTCACCAGAACTTCTCAAAATAGTCCGTGCTTCCCGAAAATAAAAGAAAGCCAAATATCCTTTTTCGAGGGCTGTGACGTTATTGCCCATACCACTAAGTACAGAATATCAACCACAGCTATTACCAATACTTGGCTCTAGTGATGACTGGCTGCAGGATTTGTGTTACGCCTCTGGTGCACTATTAATCAAAAAGACTAACGAACTGAACTGATGAGTCGGGACTCGGCAGCTAGATTTTCCATTGAAAATCACTGCTTTTGTGAGGCGGGATGGTGTGTTGCTGTATAAGAGTTATTCTTCTGAAAATAGCCTCCCTGATTTACTGGTGTGTAATAGAAACATTGTGTATAAAACTGCAGAGAAGAAGATATGAAATTTCCTTTTTAGGCCTGGCCGTAGAACGACTTTGTGTCCATGTTTCTATGCTCCACTGTCAAAATGTTTACTCCAAGTGGGGACCTCTGCGGGGGAAAATGCCAAAATTTCCTTGTTTATATATAAATAAAGCAACAGGAAATTGACTTTGCATAATAAGATTAAAAGGACAAATAGAAAACAGCAAACAAATTTGTGTCTAAAAAGTATGGTGAAATACCCCCCATGTTTGCTAAGTTCCATGTTCCAAGATCGGTAACCTATTTTTGCTATTCATGTACTGTTGCTAGGAATTATTGGTATATGAAAGTTTGAATAACAATATTGCAATTATCTATCAATTTACAAATGTTAACTATTGCACACTTCAGTATGTTACGTTGGAGGGGGTTATACAAGGACACGCCTTGAAATAAACCCAAACTAAACAGCAAAACTTGACGATTGGTGCATTTCATCGGGCTGTCCAAATCAGTGGAGTCACAGAGGCATCTTACTTCAACAAATGTTCATCTGCCATATGAACACAAATCAAAGCAAAATAAAAATTGTTTGAATTTGTTCCATGACCACCTGGGAACTCTCAATGTGCCATCAAAGAAAACAGCTGGTACAAAACAAAATAGTTTAGTTGATATGGAAGACTCACAAGCCATCTATTCTTTCACCACAATATGGGCCTGGTCAGTCTGAGATCACTTATCAGCCCGAGTCCGGATGAGCGCGATTGACAGGCAGACTAAGCAGTCAGAGAAATGCATGCTCCGTGACAGTATTTAAAATAAAATACGGTATCGCTAGCTTATGAACAGGGGCCCATCAACAAGTTACATAGCTACAAGAAAAAAAGCACTATTTCACAGTCCTTGACATATGCACCTTGTTCTATTTCGCAGTTCAGTACACATGAAAGACTACAATACCATACAACTATATAGAAAGACTCAATCATTCAGAGGCCACACCAAAAAATATACATGTAGATCAGTCATATGGGATTATATAAAACACACTACAGTATGCTTTTTAAATATATTCAGAGAAGGTGAAGAGTTGTCAATCTCATTCCAGATCTAATCCAGGCCCTTCCTGTATATTCTACTGCCAAATCAACTGGCGAAACACTAATGCTCCTATAATCAGAAGTGAGAAAATAATAAAATTGGCTCTGAATAATACAGGTACTGTGTACCTTTGAGAACCTGGCAATACTATACATACCTTGATACACAGGTCACGATACAATATGTATCTCGATACAGAGCCTTCTCAATACTATTCAGTAACAAAACATGGACTTAATGCTCATTAGTTAATCGTGAACATATCCACATACTCAAAAAACTGAGATCAGTGTATTATCTTTAATTTGTTGAAGAATAAAGAACACAAAGTAGATGTTGGTTAAATGCTTGCAACATAAAGTGTTCAGAATAATTGGTCAGACACAGTCTATCTGATCTCAACGTTCACAATACAAAATCTTTTACATTTTTCCATGACTTTTCCCCCAGTCTTGCTGCAGTCTAACACCTTGGGGGAAGAACAATACTAAGAGCCAGATAGATACAGTATATGTTAAAATGATATAGATTTGTATCTAGGTATCAATATTTTGAGCACACCCCTGGTTAGGGTTGGGTGGTATGAGCAAAATCTTATATCACGGTATGAGTCATTTCATATCACGGTAACGGTATATATCACGGTATGGTTTTTTCTCCTGTAAATTCAGTTAATGGCTTAAAATAACCTCCGTTTCCTTGTGACCTTCATTCTCCGCCTCCGCCATGATTGTTATTACTCCGGTAAAGCTGTTTCTTCTTCTTGCAGTGCCCCGTGTGTCGAGGCAGTGTAACTACAGTGACTCAGAGAGATCTCCGGTATAAACGGTATTGAAAAATGTCTACCGGTGC
>OMNZ01018846.1:2961-13642 GCA_900303255.1 Lesueurigobius sanzi | reverse complement strand
TGAGGAGGTCACGCTCCGGGCCTGCAGCTTTCTACTATTGGAGAAACAGCGCACAGGCGAACTTTATAACACCACCACGCGATGCTCGTTGTAGGTGTTTTACGTCACTGAAGACACTTAAGACCCAGACATTAAAGTGCTCCTCGTGTCAGGACATTTATCAATCAGATTTTGTGCTTAACATGAATACAGTAATAATAGAACCAATGAAAAATACTAAATAAATGTATATAGGCTACATATTCATTATATACGGATGATTAATGGTGATTATGAGCCTATCAATAAACCATAATGTTTACTCAACATTTTTTGTCAACAAAATACATATTTCTTTCTAAATATAGTTGAAGTGATCTAATAATAAAACATTAGCGTCAGTGATAAATGTGTTTTTATCCTCAGTGTTTGATAAAAGTGCAATGTTTATGAAGAGTCAAACTAAGTCAGAGAACTTAGCCTGGTCCGGACCAGGCTAAGTTCTCTGACTAAATTTCCATAGTAACTGAGACAGACTCAGATTGAGCCTGGTTTATGAAACCGAAATGACAACAAAATAAGCCAGACTTGGCCAAATAAGCCTAGCTTACAGAGTAAACCAGCTTTATGAAACAGCCCTCTGGACTCTGAAATAGACATACATTGGACTATATTATGAAAACATTATAAAGCATAAAAAGAAATCTCTGATCAAAATGAGTCTAAAATTGCAGCTTTGAACAGTTTGAGAATCATTGATGTAGACTGAAGAGATATTATTAACCATAAACCAGGACAGGCATCTGTGATAGATATAATGAAACATTTCAGCAGTGTATTTCTCAAGACAAAACTAAAATTTAACATTTTCTTTTGGATTTTATAGAGGGCTGATCAATAGAATAATGCATGTAGGAGTTAAAAAGTACGGCCTCCGCTTCCATGGCAAGATGCAATCCTGTGAAGACAGATAAAGAGAGAGAGGAGGGAGAGAGAGAGCCTTTTAGTACAACATTTTTGAAATTCTTTTGATTCAAATCTTATATCTCTTATGCAGCACCTTCTTTTGCAGCGCGGACACACTCTGCCCCACACCGTCCTGACCATGGCCGCTCTCAGAGTCGGGCTTCCCCATATGTATACAGACGGCGTGCACAGTGAATTAAAACGTGCCATGTTGATAAAAATATTTGTAGCTTCATTCCTAAAAGTCAAACCACCTCCGAAATACCGAAGTATTATATTTACGATTGACGGACACCACAGCACTAAGAAAGTTATTACCACAAAGATGATTATCCTCAATGATTCCTTTTTGTTTTCTTTCTCTGCACCAGGCGGATCCCTTTCCACCTGAAACCTGGCCACAACATAAAGTTTAATAGTCATGACAACTTTGGTGAACACTATAATCTGGAAAATCACAATGCTGAACACATATAGCTGCAGGGCTGATGAGATTGGTAATATGTTTCTTGCAACCACAAAACTATACGAGTAGAGCCAGCAGTAGACATTGAAACCTATTACAACATGTTTAGTTATGAAACGGGCATAAAAGAATGGATGGCATACTGCAAAATACCTGTCAAACTGAGCAAACATAAAGGTCAGCATATTAACGGCCAAAAGTCCATTGCAGATGTAATAAGTGCCATTTCTTGACGGATAGCCCCAGTCTACAACATCAAACGGGCCGAGGTAGTAGACAGACAAACCTACGACAGTATCACACAAACTAGTGTTGAGCATAAAGATAAAGCGGTTCTGAAGGAGCAGTGCTCTGGTGGCCAGGATGCTGATGACAACGGTGCCTGCGACCAGAACTGTGGTGGTGGCAAACACGATCTGAAAAATGAATATGACGTAGTGTTCAGGGCGGGAAAAGTCCACAGACAGAGGCAGTCCTGTCAAAGACACGGTGGTATTCGACATCATTTGTTCTTGTGCTCCCTGCAGTGTGTTTTATATGGGAGATCTGGGATGGTTGTAACATGGGCAACGCAACTTCCAACCAATCAGGGACCACAGCTAACTCCTCCTTGATCCAACACATTTTCAGGATTTGAATAATAAGTATGCAGCTTTAATTAAGAACAAATAAATTTTTAAAATTAAATTTTTTTTTTTTTTTTTTATTTCTATAACCTGAATTTAGTTTTTTTGCAGTGGTTAAGAAGCCGATAAAATCACAAGACTATCATATTAAAGGGCAGGCACTTGAGCTACAACTCAATTTCTTCTCACACAAATATATCAAAGGCTATTTATTTATTTAAGTGCTACAAATGACATTTAGTTGAATTTCAGAAACACCATGATATCAGATCAAAAGCTTTCTCTGTTACAACTATCCCCACATGTGAGAACTTAGGGTTGTAATGACAATGATGACAAACTGGTGTATTAACCATATGCCACGATGTGTGAGAAATAGAGACGAAAAGAAATGTTCATAAAAGTCTCATTGTTTTGTGGCCTTCGCAGGTCACGAGAATATATCCATCCAAAAACAGTGCATGGATGTGTTGAAAACACATATTTTCAATGTGAATTGTAAGTTAACACTGTGCTACATGGTACATATAGGGGAGACCGGGGATGATTGTAACACTTTTTGCTTTTTGTAACTCACTGATTGTTTGAACTGACTCTGCACACTTAGATAATATATTAATTTTAGGTAATAAGATATATTTTAATCTTTTCACTTGGTTTTATTGGTCGCACCCAGTGCTTAATTTGATCCGGCTTTTGGGGGAACGCATTCCGGGAAATCGGAATTTTGAGCTTTATTGGATCCGGGAAATAAATACTCCAACAACTTTTAAATATGCAATTATTTTGGGCTGTTCCCCCATAAAATCCACCCAGTACACAAGTGTTCCTGAAAATCTGGATTTACAAATTAAGGACTGGTCGCACCACTATAAATCCCACCCAACTGTAGTCCATAGTCATCACCACGTTTTTTTTTTGTCATCTACAAACTTTACATTAACAAACAAAACAGTTTCATATTAGACTGCATGATTTGTCTTATCCGCACACTGGCTTTTATTGGGTTAAACATCACATTCTGACTGAGGGTGATCTGCTGGTGCTATAGGGTTGAAAGCAAACAAAGTCATTTCTATATATTAATATATATTAACATGTCTTTATGATTTTAGTCCTAGCATATCTTTTTTACAGAAATTGGAACTGTTCTACATGTTGCAATTATGTGTGTGGGTTAGACAGTCATTCATGTATTATTGGATCAATATACTAAGTAAAATTGTTGAACCATGACTACATTTTGGTTTATTTTTTGTGTTATAACTCATAAGCTCTGTACATCGAATGTGGAGCAGCTAGTATATTTAGCCAAGTCAAATAAAACATCTGTCTCTGTGAAGTCTATCTCAAGCACATTATTAAGATTATACATGTGTGTGTTGGTGTGTAAAACAGTCTTATACGGCATACATTTTAATATCAGTATTTTTTTTTTTTTTAATTATTAAATAGGCAATAAAGAAAAGCCACATTATATTGTACGAGAACAAAAGAACAATGCCAGTGTGGTTTTGTATTCATCTGTATCTGAATTACAGTATGGGCAGATAAGTATTTATGAAGGGTATTTTTGACCAACCATCACCCGCCCCTGTATATAATGTTCAGCTAATTGTCGTAGCAAACTAGCATTAAAAAGGGAAGAAAATGCATTACACTTTGCCTGGGATTTTAATATTTTGTAAATCTTGTGACATTGTCAGCAAATGTAAATGCCTAAAACACAAATATAAGTAGCAGCCATAAAAATACTTTCTTGTCTCAAAATCAAGTTTTTTTCCCCCCAGATAAAATCTGTATGCATCAACTTACAGTCTTGAAATTTGCTGTGTATGAAAGGCCTACAGATTCATAGGATCATTACTCTTATCTGGACTCTGATTGGTCAAAGTGGTGCTTACAACTCTCCCTGTGTTACAATAATTCCTGGTCTGCCCTACACACAGCCAGGGGCAATTTTAGACTTTGAGTAAGTAACGTAAAGTAAGTAATCAGATTGTGGCATAATTGTCCTTAAATAGAATATAGTTTGAGTTTTTGTGAGGTTTATTGATCCTTGGGCACAAGAAGTGACAAGAGTGTTGAATTTACAAAGTGTTTGTAAATAGGCCATGACAAAATTGTCCCTTCACTAGTGTAAAAACTATGATTAACTAGCCAACCACGGGAATAATCCCATCAAAGAGTTATAACCACACACATCTACATATCTCTGTCACATGCATTCACTGCCCTCTGCTGCCTGTCCTCAGAGCGCAGTGTTCCGCCCCTGAACCCTCAGCCCACTCTCTCCTGGCATTGACGCTGGGCTATGACACAGGCAAACGTCTAACTCAAATCTGAATCTTTTGTAAGGACTCTTGGCTTCATTTATTATAGTGCTTTTACAATGATTCAAGACTTGGGTCATTCACCTGAAATACAAGAAGAAACCCGTGGCGAGTTGCCGCGCTAATATAAGCAGCTAGCCTATGGAATCAGATGTTGACCCAAAGTCCGTGGAAATGAGAAAAATTAAAACTGGCTAAACGTTTCAGGTGTGTCTCTTTAGGTCCCTTTATGGCTTCTACGCGTATGTTGTTCGAGACCAGCATCACAGTGTAGACTGCAGGCGGAGAGGAGGCAGAGCAGGGTCAAGAGCGCACAGGCCACAGCGCTGTGAGAAGAGAGGGGCGCAGCTGCAGCACGAGGCAGCACTGGATCAAATCACTAAAGTTAGTAAAGAGGGATGATGTAGCAGGCTAAGCATTATTTTAGTAAATAAGCACAATAAGAAAATTACATTATCACAATAAATGGACCAATATTGCAGATTTATTGACATTTTTAGAGGGCCTTTTAAAACGGTCTAGCCTTGCATATTAATTTTATTTTAAATCGAGGCTCCGTGTGATTAATATTGAGAATCGAGTAATAATAAATAGTCTATAGTTATTAATAGCAATCCTATATATAAGTCTATAGGCCTGCAATAAATACAATAAAACAAGCAAACACTAAAATTGAGAACTGTTGTTGAGTCCATTGATCACTTTCTAGCTTTCCTCGTGGATCTCTTCGAATGTTTCAGCCAAATCTGGCCTCTTTCTTGAGTTTCCTTTGGGCCCTGCGAGGACTGACTCTGGATAAAAAGAGGACATCCATTTGTGCATATCAACCAAGGTGACATAATGTCAGCATTATTTTACCTGTTCCTACAGCGCGGGCACACTCTGCCCCACACAGTTCGTACGAGAGCCTGCCTCAGGGCTGGGCTTCCCCACATGTACACTGCTGGTGTGCACACGGCGCTGAAACGGGCCAAGATGGCAAAAATATTTGTGGCCTCGTTCTCAAAGCTCAGACCTTGACCAACCCATCTGAGGATTATGTTTACAAATGAGGGACACCACAGGACCAAAAAACTTATTACAACAAAGATAATAATTCTCAGTGATTCCTTTTTAGTTTCTCTCTCGGCCCCCGGGGGATCTTTTTCTATCTGAAACTTAGCCACAACATAAAGTTTAATAGTCATGGCCACTTTGGTAAATACAATCATCTGCAGGCCAATTATACTGACTGCATACAGCTCCAGTGCTTTAGCTGGTAATAAATATTGAGCTGTTGTCTGCATGAAGACGTGAAGCCAGCTGTAGATGTTAAAACATATGATCAATCGGCGCGTAATAAAGCGCGTGTAAAAGAATGGATGGCACACAGCTAAATACCTGTCAAACTGCGCAAACATAAAGGTCAACATATTAACCCCCAAAAATGATGGCAGAAAATTGTGAGTTCCATTCCTGGACGGGTATCCTTCCTTGACATCAAACAGACCGAGGTAGTAGACGGACAAACCTACGAGAGTATCACACAAACTAGTGTTGAGCATAAAGATAAAGCGGTTCTGAAGGAGCAGCGCTCTGGTGGCCAGGATGCTGATGACAACGGTGCCTGCGACCAGAACTGTGGTGGTGGCAAACACGATCTGAAAAATGAATATGACGTAGTGTTCAGGGCGATGAAAGTCCACAGACAGAGGCACTCCAACAGACACTGTGGCATTGGAGTGAAGCATTTCAAATGCAAGCGCTCGCACCCGAGGCTCTTTTAAATACTCTTTATTCTCAGAGGTATCAGCGGTTTTTTTTTATTAGTGATGATAAGCTGCATGGTTTATGAAATGTCTTCTTACCACAGTATTTTTCTGAACGTATACTAGTCCAAATATGGTACGAGCCTTAGTAAATATAAAGATAATAAAGATCTAGGCCTGTGTAAAATAAAATTAATTTTACATAAAATGTTGTAAATAGCCATAAAAATAACATTTATTGTAGGTCACTCACAGAAATAGCTTAAATATTTGTGTTTGTTTGTTTCTGAACACTATGCATTCAGATTAGGGCCAAAAAGTTAATTAGGGAAGTTCAACGAGTCGGGTGCAGCGCCTTTTGCCGAAGCTGAGCTAAGTGATATCGGCCTAACCATAGGCCTACAAAATAGGCCTATAGGCCTGTCATCTCACCTGCTCATTTGTGGGCCTATATGCCTAGGCCTAAACCGATTGGCCTATACATCCGTTCACCTACACACGCATTAATAATTCATGCGTGTGTAGGCGAACGGATGGAGCTGACCATGGTCCTGAATTAGGCTAATGTGAGGAAGAAAGAGTTTGTCCCAAATTTACTTCTCATAATCCTTGTTCATATTGGCTAGCTGTTTGCTCGTAATTGTCATAAAGGAAAATTCAAGCCATTTTTTTTTTTTTTAGGATTTGGATTTTTGTTTTTTATTATTGCAAACAAAACATATGACAAATCACAAAATAGTTCCAAAGATTTTTGTGTTTTATCATTAGAAAAAAAAAAGTATAAATAAAAAAGGTTCCAAGCAAATTGAAAAGGATAAGTTTCAAACGTGTGATTGGCATCATGTCATGTTATAGGCCTCGTTATATTTTTAAGAACTTTTGCATCTTACAGGAAGGGCAGGCGTTTTGCTGGGCCTATTACACAATTCAGTGTAATAAAAAGGTCATTGTGGGTGCTCATTGGGTCCGTCGACTTTGAAGCCAACTCTAAAAACACGAACAGAAAAGGTGTAAGAATGTGTATTAAATACATGCATACAAAAAAGAAAATAGGGTACTTAAACCTTTTTCTGCGACAGGGGATGATCTTGCGCCATACGATGTGCCAGACAGCGTTACGCAGCGCTGGGCTGCCCCAAATGTACAGTGCCGGTGTGACGAGCGCGTTAAGCCGCGCCATAATAGCAAACGCGTTGGTTGCCTCATTTTTGAAGCGTAGTCCCCGGCGGGTCAGTTGTCTTACGATAATGTTGACAAAAGAGGGACACCACAATAAAAGGAAGCAAATGACTACAAATACTATGATGCGTAAAGACTCCCTCTTGTCTCGCTCTGCGCTGGGAACTTCTCTAACGAGATGGCTTCTTGCTATGATGTACAACTTCACGGTCATAAGGACTTTCACGAGCACAATGATCTGCAGGGTCATGACCCCGAATGCGTTAATTTGTGCAGCCTTGGAAATTGGCACCATGTTTTGCACAGTCAGAATAAAGTAAGTGTAAACCCAACAGAAAATGCAGATGCCTATAACCACAGACCTGGTGATAAAGCGGTTGTAGAAAAAAGGGTGGCACACTGCAAAGTACCGATCAAACTGAGCAAAAAGAAAAGTGAGGACATTAACGCCTAAAAACGAGGGTAGGATATAATAGGTGCCATTTCTGGACGGGTAACCTTCCTTCACGTCAAACAGACCAAGATAGTACACTGAGAAACCTGTCAAAGTGTCGCTGATGCTCGTGTTTAGCATGAACACAAAACGATTCTGGACCCGCAGAGATCGAGTGCACGAAATGCCAATCACCACCGAGCCAGCCACAAGCACAGCGCTCGTGGCAAACACGATGTGAAATATAAAGATAAAAAAGTCCCCGGGCGAGTCGAAGTCAACCGACAAAGGGACGGTGGAGTTGAGGAGCATCCTGGAGCTCCGCGGTCCACCCACTAGTAGGACTATTTATCATGACTGCGCAAGCTCTCTGGGGAGTGCGCTCTCGATCAAGTGGTGTTTCAAAGTTCTATTTGCAGGTGGCATGCAACATTCCAAAGTTATACAGTACCTATATACAGTATAGCTAAACAGCCTAAAAACGACGATTTAATAAAGATTAGGGAGATTTGTTGTGTTGAATGGACCCAATCCCTTGCGACATTTATCAATTTCAAATTTGTGGATTACTGCGCAACATTTTAACCAATAAATAGCCTAATCGTTGTAAAAGACCTAAAATATGATCAAACAAATGTGTATTTGCTCTGAGTAGCTCACCTCTCCTATGACCCTGTATACTTGCAACTTTCCTGGGAGTGAAGACGTCTCCAGCGCGTCTCCACGGAGAAGTTGACTAAAGGCAGCCAAATATGAACTTTAAATACGTCTTGTCTTCATCCAAATCCATTCTTAGACTATACCCACTGCAAAAAATTGGGAACATGATTTCCATTTCTGACAACAGTGTAATTCAAAGTGTTACGCAGTGCGCCATTAGCTACTCGTGAAAATGTAGTGTAATCGGAGCACTGGCTCCTGCTTCTGTGAGATTATGCATTCTGAAAACATGTAGATCTAAACTAATACTCTATCTTAAACTTTTACACGTATGGCAAATTACACATACGCAGGCCTGAGTCCTCATTTTAGTTACGAGTTAGAATATTACTTGAGACCAATAAAAACAAAGGTTTTTTTAGAAATGTTGGCCTCCCTGTTCCAAAGTATGAATATGGAAAGTATGAGCATAAACAGCACTCAATACTTAGTTCTCGCTCCTTTTGCCTGAATTACTGCAGTAATGCGGCGTGGCATGGAGTGGATGAGTCTGTGGCACTGCTCAGGTGTTATGATAGCCCAAATTGCTCTGATAGTGGCCTTCAGCTCTTCTGCATTGTTGGGTCTGGCGTATTGCATCTTCCTCTTCACAATACCACAATAATAAGGTCAGGCAATTAAGAACAGGGATACCATGGTCCTTAAACCAAGTTCTGGTAGCTTTGGCACTGTGTGAAGGTGTCAAGTCCTGTTGGAAAATGAAATCTGCATCTCCATAACATTGGTGAGCAGTAGGAAGCATGAAGTGCTCTAAAACTTCCTGGTAGACGGCTGCGTTGACCCTTGACCTCAGAAAACACAGTGGAGCAGATCACCGGGCACCAAACCATCACAGACGGTGGAAACTTTACACTGGACTTAAAGCAATGTGGATTCAATGCCCCTCTTCCTCCAGACTCTGGGACCTTGATTTCCAAAGGAAATGCAAAATACTTTGATCATAGAACATAACTTTGGACCACTCAGCAGCAGCCCAGTCCTTCTTGTCTATAGTCCAGGCAAGACGCTTCTGACGCTGTCTCTTGTTCAAGAGTGGCTTGACACAAGGAATGCGACAGCTGAAACCCATGTCTTGCATACGTCTGTGCGTGGTGGCTATTGAAGCACCGACTCCAGCTGCAGTCCACTCTTTGTGAATCTTCCCCACATTTTTGAATGGGTTTTGTTTCACAATCCTCTCCAGGGCGCTGTTATCCCTATTGCTTGTACACTTGTTTCTTCCACATCTTTTCCTTCCCTTGGCCTCTCTGTTCATGTGCTTGGACACAGAGCTCTGTGAACAGCCAGCCTCTTTAGCGATGACCTGCAATGTGTCAATGGTCGTCTTTTGGACAACTGTCAAGTCAGCAGTCTACCCCATGATTGTGTTGCCTACAGAACTAGACTGAGAGAAAAGGCCTTTGAGGTGTTTTGAGTCAATTATCTGATTAAAGTGTGGCACTAGGTGTCTTCAATACTGAACCTTTTCACGATATTCAAATTTTTTGAGATACATATATATATGAAATTAAAAGCAATTAACACTTGAAACATATCAGTCTGTGTGGAATGAATGTATACATTATATACAAGTTTCACTTTTTGAATGGAATTACTAAAATAAATCAACCTTTTCATAATATTCTAATTGTATGACCAGCAAGATTTACTTCAATGTGTAGGGGGCGCTATTATAATTTTCATTTTCAAATTGAAAGGGTTGGGGTTCATAAGTGTAGATTTAAACACATTAGTGTCGGTGGAGATGATTGTGTGTTCTGTAATTCCCTCATTGGGATAATATGAGACATTTTGGCCATCGCCATGGCAACATGGTTAAGAATACAGTATGGGTCCAATTTACTTTTTTGAATGGCATGAGAAAAATAATTAATGTGTAATGGTAGTATTTGTTGATCGTGATACCTATTAGCCTATTGAGTAACAACATGGTCTTTACTCTGTAGGCCATGGGCTTCGATGTTTTTCTAAGGCTAAATGTTTTTTTCCCTCCAGCACTAAGATAAACATTGTATTTGTGTCAACACGCCCCTCCTTCATCAGCGAAGTACAGTCTATAAAATGAGCGTTGAACCACCGCGTGCGAAGGGATAGGCTATTTTCTGCACGCCTCACAAATATGGATGCGTAATGTAACCCTCCTCTCTGCTCCAATGAGTAACAGGAGTCAGGGGTTGTCTCTCCTGTTGCCTCCGACAAATTTTGGCAACGTGTTAGTGCTTCTCTTCAGC
>OMNZ01018831.1:0-12560 GCA_900303255.1 Lesueurigobius sanzi | reverse complement strand
GCAGTGGAGCAGGACCGCGGACCTGAAGATCATGTGTGACGGTTCAATCAGGGGGGGGTCCAGGAGAGAGGGGCCCCCACCCTGGACCACAGGCTGGGGGGACCGCTGCAGAGGAGACTGGGACTAAAGCGGGGGGCTAAAGCGGGACTAAAGAGGGACTAAACCGGGGCTAAAGCAGGACTAAAGCGGGACTAAAGCAGGACTAAAGCAGGACTAAACCAGGACTAAAGCAGGACTAAACTAGGACTCAACCAGGACTGAAGCAGGACTAAAACAGGACTAAAGCAGGACTAAAGCAGGACTAAACCAGGACTAAACTAGAACTAAACCAGGACTAAACCAGGTCTAAACCACAGCTAAACCAGGACTAAACCATGTCTAAACCAGGACTAAACCATGTCTAAACCAGGACTAAACCATGTCTAAACCAGGACTAAACCAGGTCTAAGCCAGGACTAAACCAAGTTTAAACCAGGACTAAACCACAACTAAACCATGTCTAAACCAGGACTAA
Organism: Lesueurigobius sanzi; assembly: GCA_900303255.1. NCBI lineage: Eukaryota > Metazoa > Chordata > Actinopteri > Gobiiformes > Gobiidae > Lesueurigobius > Lesueurigobius sanzi. Next base: position 12,046 of record OMNZ01018831.1, on the reverse strand, counting down.
ACCAGGTCTAAGCCAGGACAAAACTAGGTCTAAGCTAGGACTAAACCAGTTCATCGTAGAGAGGTCACTTTGAAAATAAAATACTTTTACTTTCAACCCAATTTAAAAATGTAGTGCAGTAGAAAGTACAGATACAGGCTCTAAAATGTAGTGAAGTAAAAGTAAGAAGTATTCATCATAAAATGTACTAGTGAAGTACCTATAATTTGTACTTTTTACTTTGTTACTCCCCACCACTGCTGTCTAACGTGTTACCCACTCTTCATCATTGTGGGCCTGTTCAGTTCAGACAGCTATGGAAGGGTTGTATCTACGGTGCTAATGCTCTCCTTCAACATGGCTCTGGCCTTTGAGACCAATCAGCTGCTACAGAGTTGCTGGTTAGCTTCAGTTGAGGCTGGCTGATGACTTCATAATGACAGATAATCTTTGCAGCGCAGACCTTGGCGACCTGTTCATATTTATCAGTCCAGCCGTCATGAAATCTATGGGGAATGACTGCTATATCGAGTTGAGCGATAGATAGATGTAATGGCCATCTGGGGAAATGTGCCTCTTAAACCTCTGGGAGAAGAAAAAACTCGTAGCATCTGCCTCCTCGTCTAAACCGTTCAGCCTCAATGCTCCAGGTTGCGGCGTGAATCACCAATATGTTTTCCTCTCCTTCATATTTTTCGTGTTTTCGCAGGTCTCCATGTGGATGACCCCTGGTAACCTTTTGCTCATTAGATGCTTGAATTCAGGTCAGTTTCCCTTGTGTTGCCTGGTTCATTAATATTGCACTCTGTTTTCCTCACATCTTGGAACAAGGGAAAATGGGTCTCCGACAAAGTACAAGATGTGTTTTTGGGTTTTCTCCAGCACTCACATGTCTGATAGCTGTTTCATTAGTCTTCTTCAGGGGGGCGACAGCATGTGTCCCAGCAATGTGTTTATTTATCAGGGAACATTCAAAGTTAAAGCAAACACTGAGGGTGATAAATGTGAGGAGAAATGTGGCTTCTCTCTCCCAAAATGTGGGTGTTTTTCTGTCTTTTTATTTTCTTTCATGTGAATGTTGGCGTTTTTGTGCGTCTAAATGTTTTTGGGATGTTTTCTTGTGGTATTTGTTTCATTGGGTTTTGTGGCGAGCAGTTTTTGCTAGACTTATGCAAAAAAAGTTTAGTCCTCCATGAAAAGTCGGGATGTCATCTACGCCGAATCTCAACAATTAGCTACAAAGGTGTGATAGATAGAACACAGAGGAGTGTAGCAGAGGAGATATATGAGTCTTATGATAAAGCTAAACTACGTTCTTCTCTGTGGACTGTCAGACTATTTTTGAGTTTTTGGCTCCACAACAATGATCTGGACCAGGCCCACTCGACTGGCTTTCCTAATGCAGAGCAGACAGGGACATACCACACCATCTCACAGTCTCTTCAACCCTGCCTCTGACAGAAGACTACAGTCTCCATCAGTGACAGGTCCAACTGACTGAAGGACAGCATCATCATCCGCCGGGCTGTCAGGAAGCTGAGCTCTCTCCTTCTCTCAATCTGCTGCCCCCATTCTGTACATATGCATTTCATATTGCTCTAGTGCTACTGTATTGTATGCTTTTCATCAATGGTTTGAGAGAAACAAAATTTAGATTCTCTGCATGTGCTTTATATGTAGTAGAATCAACAGTAAAGGTTTAATTGAAATAAATAGGTCAGAAAATGCCAATATTTTCTGTAACGAAATCTGAATAGTACCAGGTTTGAATTCGTGTTTTTTTTGTTGTTGTTGACAAGTTCAATTCGTGTAGAGGGGATTTTGGAGATCTTGTTTAGTTGAAGAAACAGTTAGTAATGGAAACGTCTTTAGCAATTAAATGGTCTTTTTTGGTGTTCAAAACTCCGTAAAATCCCTCTGAAGAAACTTATAAGGCCAAGACACAAAAATTGTGTGAATGGAGATTGTCTTTATCGCAACAACGTGAGAAAAGTGCATTTTGAGAACTTAAATTATCGTTAAGGTTACAATTGCCCATATAAATTTATGAAAATGTTTTTCCTGCAGTGTGAAACAGCGCTTTAAAGTGCGATGGATTTCCAATGCCCTCCAAATATAGACTATTATAATTTGCTAAATTTATATTAGAAGCACAATTATTAAATTGTCAATGTATTAGTCAAATAAATGTAGCGGTAGCCTATATACGGTATATTGAACTACATACTTCGGGTTCAGGCAGGCGGTGTTTTCTGGTGGAAACACCGCCTGCCTGTCCTTCACGTGCGTTTCGAGACTGAGGTAGTTGTCCAACCCTGCCCTCTACTGGTCGTGGACTGTTACAACAACCATTAACTGATGAAACTGGTTGAAAATACAACTGTCTCGCTTTGGTTACATTTTTGTTAAGTGTTGTGTGCAATAAGCTACACAACATTGATAACGACGAATTCATTGCATCCTAAGTGCAGTCAATCATTTCAAGCCATACAAATCTGTGGTTTGGGCCCACAACAACAACTATCAGAAATATGATCTCTGGGGTCATAGGGACGCACAGCAGCGCCTCCCTTTGGTAAAACCGTGGTATTGCACCGCCCAGGAGCTACACGGCCGCCGCAGCAACAGAACTGTCTCTTCTGTCCTGTCACCACCGGGACTGGCTGTCCTCAGAGGCAGTGCTCACAGCAATACACCTGAACACGTGAAGTCCAACCGAGAGCCGCCAAAATGGTGAGTACACTTCTCATATGTCACAGGTTTTAAAATAATAAAATGCAGTCATCCCCCAAATAACCTTCAGCTAGAGTTTGGATCGTCCTCAAAGTCAGGTGTTTGAGAAATACATTTATAGCAGTACATGTGTTGGGCGGCAGTCGCTCTGTCACCCATGCTTTTTTTAATACGCACTTTAACAGAGGCCCATCCATGGACGGTGATGGAATAGCAAAACCTCATTATCAGGTCGCAGAGGCTGTGTGTCGCAGAGATGCAGACCGTACCCTAAAAGAAAGCGCACAGACTTATAAATAAGTGTTGTTCTTCCAAACATCCTATCTCCTTCATGGCTCCAGGCCTTTGCTTTGAAGGAGGAACATGTAGGGCTATGGCCTGTATCAGTTTTCTTTTATTCATTTCACATGGACAGATAAGATGTAAAGGAATTCAATTCCATAGCTAAATACGTATTTGGAATTTGGAACAAAATACCGATATGTGCTGTGCATTGAAGCCCTAGCCTTTTAGCCTCACACCTTTTACTCTAACACGAGTGTCCCTTAAACGTTCTCAAATTAAAGCCAGCACTAGCTGTCAGCAGATTGCTCGTTCATCTACCTTTTGGAAGTATTTACAAACCTGTGTAATTGTGCAATGCAGAGTCATTCAGCTGCATGGACTAAATGGTGACTCAGTCTTTTTGTGATCCATTGCCTACTGAGAAGTCAGGAGGTAAACTCCTTATACAGCGAGTGCTCATCTCATAGCCAACCAGCTAGATTCAATTTCCTACATGCCTTTCTTTTTATAACTGTGCTGTGCAGAGTTAGAGAGTGCATAAAAATATAGAAGCCTGACATGAAATGCTAATCCAACTCTTAGTAGTAATGAAGGAATGTAAACTCTTAACGTCATATGTTACCTCTTACTGTCATATGTAACCTCCTGCCCCTCCCCTCAGGTGAACTTCACAGTGGACCAGATCCGAGCTATCATGGACAAAAAGTCCAACATCAGGAACATGTCCGTGATTGCCCACGTGGACCATGGCAAGTCTACTCTCACAGACTCACTGGTGTCGAAGGCTGGCATCATTGCCTCAGCCCGAGCCGGAGAGACTCGCTTCACTGACACGAGGAAGGATGAGCAGGAGCGCTGCATCACCATCAAGTCCACGTATGTCACCAGACATCAACCTGTATGGAACGAGCTTATACATCAACTTAATCACTATCTGAATTAAACCAATACAGCTGTTCTGGTGCAGATCAAAGAACTTGATCTGCACCAGAACAGCTGATGCTATTTATTTCTCGCTTAACATAAAATCACTTTGTATTTTGTTAACCTCACCTTATTTTATTTCATTCTCAGGGCAATTTCTATGTACTATGAACTTGGGGACAATGACTTGGCATTTATCAAACAATGCAAAGATGGGAATGGGTTCTTAATCAACCTGATAGACTCTCCGGGCCACGTGGACTTCTCCTCTGAGGTGACAGCAGCTCTTAGAGTCACCGATGGAGCCCTGGTGGTGGTAGACTGTGTCTCAGGTAGGACTGAGGGTAGTGCCTGGTCAGTACTTGGATGGGAGACCGCCGGGGAAATGCCAGGAAGCGAGTGAATGTCATGTGTGAGTGAGTGTTGGTGGTGGGAGGGGCTGATGGCACAGATTGGCAGCCTCGCCTCTGTCAGTCTACCCCAGGGCAGCTGTGGCTACAGTAGTAGCTTACCACCACCACCAAGTATGGAGTGAATGAATAATGCTGTGTAAAGTGTTTGAGTGTCCAGAAAATCACTTTATAAAACCAACGCATGATTATTATTAAAGTGTATAATGTTGCAAGACTAAAGGCACATACTCTGTCCCAGGTGTGTGTGTGCAGACAGAAACAGTGCTGCGTCAGGCCATAGCAGAGCGGATCAAACCAGTTCTGATGATGAACAAGATGGACCGGGCCTTGTTAGAACTCCAGCTGAAGACAGATGAACTATATGCAACATTTCAGCGAATCGTTGAGAATGTCAACGTCATCATCTCCACCTATGGAGAGGACGAAGGAGGGCCCATGGGGAGTATCATGGTATGTCACAAACCAGACAAAAAGTGCTCTGAGTGCCCGATGGAGGTGGAGTAGCACTTTAGACATCGAGACCTTTTACCATTTATCATTATTTTTACTTTGTAATAACATCTGATTTCCTTCTTAGATTGACCCGGTTATTGGAACTGTTGGGTTTGGCTCTGGACTCCATGGCTGGGCTTTCACCCTGAAACAGTTTGCTGAGATGTACATAGCAAAATTTGCATCTAAAGGAGCGTCTAAAATGAGCCCTGCAGACAGGTGCAAGAAGGTGGAGGACATGATGAAGAAATTATGGGGGGATAAGTAAGCCAATTTAATAATTAATATAATCAAACATAAATACTTTGTAATGTATAAAGACACTGTGTTTCTTCTAGATTTTTTGATCCAAGTACTGGGAAATTTAGCAAAACTGCTACAGGTCCTGAGGGGCAGAAATATCCACGTACTTTCTGCCAACTTGTGCTTGACCCTATTTTTAAGGTGAATATAAATTTGTTTCATTTAAGGTGGCCACACACTACAGGATTTAAAATCTTTTGAGACTAAAGATCTGTGCACAGACCACACACACTTAAGGACAGACATGAGGACACACATACACACACGAGGAGTCCCACCCCAGATCATGCCATGAGAGAAAGTTTTTATTGAGCCACTCCTCCTGAGACTAAAAATCCTGTAGTGTGTGTCCAGCTTAAGACTTTCATTTCTACTTTTAGGTATTTGATGCCATCATGAATTTTAAAACAGAAGAAACAGCCAAACTAATAGAGAAATTAGATGTCAAACTAGATTCAGAGGACAAAGAAAAAGAGGGCAAGCCTCTCCTAAAGGCTGTGATGCGGCGCTGGCTTCCTGCTGGAGATGCTCTGTTGCAGATGATCACGATCCACCTGCCCTCTCCAGTGACGGCTCAGAAGTACCGCTGTGAGCTGCTGTATGAAGGTCCAGGGGATGACGAGGCTGCCATGGGTCAGAGCAACACTACTAAACTCTTATTATAGTATCCACATGTTCGCATCTCACGTCTCTATCCATCTGTTAGGCGTCAAAAACTGTGATCCCAAAGCTCCTCTGATGATGTACATTTCCAAGATGGTTCCCACAACCGACAAGGGACGTTTCTATGCTTTTGGCCGTGTGTTTTCTGGCATTGTGTCCACAGGCCAGAAGGTGCGCATCATGGGGCCTAACTTCTCTCCAGGCAAGAAGGAGGATCTCTACCTTAAACCGATCCAAAGGCAAGTCTGCCATGTAAGATAGTTAACATTTTGTGTTATGCAGAAACAGTTTACATCTTTTTATATCAATTTATTCTTGTGCAGGACTATTCTCATGATGGGTCGCTATGTAGAGCCTATTGAGGATGTTCCATGTGGCAACATTGTGGGTCTAGTGGGAGTAGACCAGTACCTGGTTAAAACAGGGACAATATCTACCTACGAACACGTGAGACAATCCTCTTGTTTTTCAGTTGTTTATTCATTGCTTGCTTTTCATGGTGGAACAAATAATTTCTTTCCCTTTGCTTGGTCTACTACAGGCCCACAACATGCGAGTTATGAAGTTCAGTGTGAGTCCTGTGGTCAGAGTGGCAGTAGAGGCCAAAAACCCTGGTGACCTGCCCAAACTGGTGGAGGGGCTGAAGCGTCTGGCTAAGTCTGACCCGATGGTGCAGTGTATCATTGAGGAATCTGGGGAGCACATCATCGCTGGTGCAGGAGAGCTGCACCTGGAGATTTGCCTGAAGGACCTGGAGGAGGATCACGCCTGCATTCCACTGAAGGTGAGGATACAAGAGTAAAGACGACGAGCTGTTTTATACCATTCACTACCATGCATGTGAAGGTATTATATGAGATTTTTTTTGTCTATAGTCAATTATTCCTTATTTACTGTTGTTTACAGAAATCAGATCCAGTCGTATCTTACAGAGAAACAGTAGGCGAAGAATCAGAGGTAATGTGCCTGTCCAAGTCTCCAAACAAGCACAACCGACTTTTCATGAAAGCACGTCCTTTCCCCGATGGCCTGGCTGAGGACGTTGAGAAAGGTGACGTTACAGCCCGACAGGAGCTCAAGGCCCGCGCACGTTACCTTGCTGACAAGTACGAGTGGGAGGTAACAGAGGCCAGAAAGATCTGGTGCTTCGGTCCAGACGGAAGCGGGCCCAACATGGTCATAGACATGACAAAGGGTGTTCAGTATCTCAACGAGATTAAGGACAGTGTGGTGGCTGGTTTTCAGTGGGCAACCAAAGAGGTATGCAGCTTTAACTGGCATATAATAAGTACTTCATTATTTTGTAATCGTGATCCTCTTTTCTAAGGGAGCTCTGTGTGAGGAGAATATGCGCGCCATTCGTTTTGACATCCATGATGTGACACTGCATGCAGATGCCATCCATCGCGGAGGTGGACAGATAATTCCCACCGCGCGCAGGGTTTTGTACGCCTGTCAGCTCACTGCGCAGCCCAGACTTATGGAGCCTGTCTACCTGGTGGAGATTCAGGTAAGTGAGAGACGTTTTATTAAATATTTAGATTTATTTTAGTGAGCAGAATATAAATATTTTACTACTTTCCGCTTTACAGTGTCCTGAGCAAGTGGTAGGCGGCATATACGGTGTGTTGAACAGGAAACGAGGTCATGTATTTGAAGAATCCCAAGTGATGGGCACTCCTATGTTTGTGGTTAAGGCCTTCTTACCCGTCAATGAATCTTTTGGTAAGTTAGAAAATCTAATTTAACAATGGCTCACTTTTAGTTTTTTCCCATTTTATGCTTTCTACAAAAATCCCTTCATCTGTGTTTGTAGGCTTCACTGCAGACCTGCGCAGTAACACTGGAGGCCAGGCCTTCCCTCAGTGTGTGTTTGACCACTGGCAGATCCTCCCGGGAGACCCCAGTGATCTTACCACCAGACCCTCACAGGTCGTCGCTGAGATCAGAAAAAGGAAAGGCCTTAAAGAGGGCATTCCTGCTCTTGACAATTACTTGGACAAATTGTAAGCACTTATTCCTGGAAAATGCCAAATCAATCTCTAAACCCTATACCATGGGCACTTTAAAATTTTGCACAGGCTTAAGAATACATTGCACATATTCTTTTGAACTGTTGGAAGCAGAAATTATTAGCGCCTACTTCGAGTAGTGGGCGGTTGATCCTCATGTTTCATTTCACAGCTACAGTACACCAAGTGCCTAGGGCCAGGGTTTTGGAGAATTGGATTAGAACACTTATTACATTGTTTTCCTATTTCTATTTCTCCAAATCATCAGCCAGTCTGGGCCTGTACAGTGCACTGTGACACAGCTAAAGGTCATGTACAAATGCCATACGATATGGATTTCACACCATTAGAATCACTGAATTTCTCCTGTTTTGTGAATGTGACAAATAAATGCTTCAAAACAAACAATACTGTGACTATGAAAGTTCTACTAGCCGCCCAGAGAAGACAACTCCGTTTCTCCACTGTTTAATCAATAGTAATTTAAAGATACATGTTATTAAATGACATAATATACAACCCTTTTCAAAGCAAGAGGGAAATCTCTCTTTACCCCACACTTCAAGAACAAAGCAACGACAACAAAAAAGGTTAGTGTGCGCCCATTGAACAAATGAATAAACATATGCAAGGCCAAGAAGTGCAGGTTATCTTGAGTTTAGGCAGCTACCAAGCAAGGTCACAAGAGATCACATTGGTCTTTATGTAGAAACCCCAAGATTCTTGTTGATTATGTTGTTTTAGATATAATACAACTTCGCCACTATGCGCAAAAGCCTATGAGGTCTGAGTTGTCGCAAGTTACAGTTTGAGTGTAATCAAGTGCTATTAAATGCAGGTTTGCATACAATGTTGAGGCGGACACATTTCTTGGCAAATCTGTTCATCTGTACATTCAAACAGTGGTGACCCGCCTCTTCGCTAATGGGACATAGTCTTGAGTTATTTTTGTCAATTATAATCACAGCAGTGACAGAGATACTGCGATTGAGGTTCTTCTGTCTCGTCCTGCTTCCTTTGTGGAGCCTGGTACAGTGTTTGTTTACGACACAAAGGTTTTAAAGGAAACGACTACAAAAGAGACAGAATCTCAAGTAACATGTTATGCCCATGTAGTGACTCTTTCGTCTTCATGTAAAGCCAACAGCAGTCCGGTGGATGGAGAATGGCATGGCAGATTAGCTTCGAGTTCAACGTGACCCTGTGCTGTCAAACTTTGATGGAGGATCGTGAGCACACTGGGGGTGACTATGTGTAAAAGATGACCTCTGGGATCTGTCCGTCCTCTACCGAGGTGCCATTGTTGTTCCCTGCCGCGTAGCAGAAGGTGAAACAGGTCTTTGTGCCTGTGGTTGATGACTCGTGTGTAACTTTACGCATTCCCTTGGTGCCATAATGGGAGTCTGGGCCCTGCAAAAGAATAATGCAACATCCAGATTTAGTGGCTGATGAGATAACACCTACAGCAAAACAGGACTATTAGGAGAATTGTAATTAACTGATGCATACCTTAAGTGTTGCACAGGCAGTGTAGTTGACATTAGGAAGTATCTCCACTGGCTCTTTAAACATAACTCTGAAGGTGTTGGCTGACCCATCACAGCTGAACCCTGTGTCATTCTGTCCCAGCACCGTGTTACTGTCCGTGTGTATAATCTGAGAGAAGTGAACACAAAGTTAACAATTAAGAGGAGCCGTTTTTATGAGTAGGTTTTGCATGACTCTTATTAACATATAATGATCTGGTACTTGAGAGAAACAAACCTGAATGTTGACTTGGTAGTCTGTTGGCCCATGTATTGAGCCATAAAGACCAAACCCGACCACAAATATTCTTCGATTTACAGAAAATCTGTCAAGAAAAAAAGAAATTAGCAATGTAAATGCAACAAATGCAATGACTGAGTTAAATTCATGGAGTCAAACACCAAATGTACATTGGCACAATTTATATATAATCTTACTCTCACCGTATACGGTCACTTGTTCCACTGTAGCCCCAACGGCTTTCCACCTGTGCAAAACGTGTAATGCTGCACTCCTTCCCGCGGAGGCAGCAGCGAGGACGGTCGATAAATTCTACTCGAGGCTTTGGGTTGACTGTGAAGTGTAGGAAGAGGCTGACCACTTCCCTGTCAGTCAGAATACTGGACTGGGCTGGACCTATACAAAAAGATACAACTCTAATTCAATGATGTAATAATTTTGGCAAACTTAATGACTTTTTTGACCTGCATGTTTACCTGCAGCAAATTCTTCGATGGTCATGAGGGGAAACCGAATTAGTGACAGAGCCTTTCCCAGGACTTTGCGCTTGTTTTCAGGGGTGGGTTGCAACTGTTGTCTGTGAGCTTCAGCCTCGGCCCAACGCACTGCAGCACTGAACAAGCGCACCTCACGCACTCCAAGGGTGTCCCTCTCCAGCACAGCTACCAACGTATCTAAGATAAAAGAGAGGTATTCATGAGACACAACAAGATATAAAAATTACTCAGAAAATGTTTAAGCCTTTGCACATTACCAAGGTCTATGTCGGTGAAGCCTTCAGCAGCAAGAGCATCTCCTGTGTTCTTATCGATGTTTTCAAGACAGAGGCTGGCAAGCTGGGGCTCATCAAACAACCGTGCCTGAAACAACATGTATACATATTAGGGTAATTCAATAAAAATGCAAATTCTTTGGTAGTTATTCTGACCTGTGTAAGTAACATAAAGGCATTGTCTGCTCTCAGGTTCTTCTTAAGGAACTCCACACAATGTGCCTCCAGGGCTGGCACTGCATACTTTTTAGCCGTATACAGTGTGGTCATGACTGTTTCAGGTCCAATCTGCACTTCGTCTGAGTACAGGAACCTGCAGGAAAGAGCAAGTTATTGTTAACTTAAACCAACAGCGAATACATTGTTTACAAATTGCTGATCATAAAATGCTTCATGAGAAAATAATGAGCATTATGGTTTCCATCTTACACTAACTAATATTATTTTAATAACTGCTAATAACTGTAATAACTGTCCTTATCACAAATCAAATTATTCAAAAAGGCATGTAGGTTCACAAATGAATCCTTAGCCTGGAGTCTTTAATTGTTTTCATTTGCAACATGAAACAAAGCCACCACGCCCACAGCCTAAGTAAATAACAAAAAGAAAAAAAGAAAACAGTTGCGTCTTACTTTAAAAGAGCCAGAAAGGCAGCTGGCTCCACATCAGGCAGCTCGATTTCCGTGGAAGTGGTAGCCATCCCTCCGTTAAACATCGCGTCAAAGACGGCACTCCCCACAGCCAACACAAACCTGACAGGCATGACATGTTATACCTCACACATGCAGGACATTTAATATGTTTCTCCAAACGCGTTTAAACTCACCTGTGTGCAGGTATCCTCTGAACTCCCATACCTTTGCCCACTAAAAAGTGCACGTCACTGAGCACCTCGTTGTTGAAGAGAAACGCAAACCTCTCTTTGACAGTGCTTTTTGTCGCTTGCCAATTGTACACAGGCTCTCGGTAAACCAACACTGACGCGGCTGCCATCGTAGCTGTTGGTGCCGCTGTCGGAGTAGCATTTGAAGCTGCGCTGGATGTCATGTTTGACGCTGGGGTAGCCATAGCTCCTGCTGCCGCAGCCCCTGCCGCAGAGGACTGCTGCAGGGAGTTGTGCGCAGGCGGCGGAGCCCCGCTCGAAACACCGCTGCTGTCTGCTCCGCCAGGCCCCAGCTGCGGGTTGGGCCGCCTCGCTGCACCTTGAGCGCCCGCAGCAGCACCCACAGCTCCGCCATTGGACGCGGGCATTGAGAAAACGCTGTTGCTCGGTTGACTGTTTCCCAAAGGACCAGGGCCCGAGAAATTAAGGCAGGGAGGCCTGCCACTGTTGTCTCCTGTCGCCATCTTGATCCTAACGTAGGCGTAAACAGCACACTTCATCGCAGGCGCTTTTCAGTTGTACAATCATGTATACAAACGTGTTCTGCCCCCTAGCGGATAACAACGGTGTTACAAAAGCCACTATTTCACTATTTTCACAATCAGGTGCTAATGTTGTAAATACATGTAGTCTATGAATCCAGTCGACACAGTTTTCAAAGAGTATTAATCTTTGTATTGCATTGCGCTTTGAGATGCTGTTGTAGTATAAAAATGCATAATGAATGAATAATCTTTATTGTCATTGCTGTGTGTATGATATGTATTAATATTATTAATATATTATTAATAATATTATTAATAGTAGCATTAATTGA
>OMNZ01018823.1:0-48566 GCA_900303255.1 Lesueurigobius sanzi | reverse complement strand
ATGGCACGGAAGGTTCCCCTGCTTAAACCAGCACATGTTAAGGCCCGTCTTAAGTTTGCCAATGACCATTTGGATGATCCAGAGGAGTCATTGGAGAAAGTTTTGTGGTCAGATGAGACCAAAATTGAACTTTTTGGTCATAATTCCACTATGTGTGTTTGGAGGAAGAAGAATGATGCGTACCATCCCAAGAACACCATCCCTACTGTGACGCATGGGGGTGGTAGCATCATGCTTTGGGGGTGTTTTTCTGCTCATGGGACAGGACGACTGTACTGTATTAAGGAGAGGATGACTGCAGCCATGTATTGTGAGATTTTGGGGAACAACCTCTTTCCCTCAGTCAGAGCATTGAAGATGGGTCGTGGCTGGATCTTCCAACATGACAATGACCCAAAGCAAACAGCCAGGAAAACCAAGGAGTGGCTTCGTAAGAAGTATATCAAGGTTCTGGAGTGGCCTAGCCAGTCTCCAGACCTAAATCCAATTGAAAATCTTTGGAGGGAGCTGAAGCTCTGTGTTTCTCAGCGACAGCCCAGAAAACTGACTGATCTAGAGAAGATCTGTGTGGAGGAGTGGGCCAAAATCCCTCCTGCAGTCTGTGCAAACCTGGTGAAGATCTACAGGAAACGTTTGACCTCTGTAATTGCAAACAAAGGCTACTCTACCAAATATTAACGTTGGTGTTCAAATACTTGTTTTCAGCTGTATCACACAAATAAATTGTTCAAAAATTATAGATTGTGATTTCTGGATTTTTTTTTCTAGATTATCTCTCACACAGTGGACATGCATCTACCATGAAAATGGTAGATGCATTTTCATGGTAGATGCTTTCATGCATCTACCATTGCATTTTCTCCCTCCATGATTTCTAAGTGGGAGAACTTGCAAAATAGCAGGGTGTTCAAATACTTATTTTCTTCACTGTATTATCTTTTCTTTTCAGATGGCTTTTACCACAGTCATTCATCTGTCCACAGTAAGTCTCTACTGCATCCTCTTTATCAGCACTTAACATGCTCTCTTGCCTCCTATTCTCACTCCATCCATACATCCCTTCTTTATGTCTCTAATATATAAGATTGATCTATCTCCATCATTCCCAGAGAAACTTAACAGTTTATCTCAGGCTCCTCTCTTATTCTCTAGAATCCTTACCTTTCTTCTTTGTTTATCTGGTCGCCAAACCCTACAGTATGTACAACAGTCAACTTCAGGTTCACATTGCTCTCCCGCAAATCAAATGTCTGGGTTCGTAGCTGCACTTCATTTTCATAATGGCTGGCTTCTTCGTTTTCAAATATTGTATTGAACAATGTGTTCATCAGAGTCGATTTGCCAATTCCCGTTTCACCTGAAGATAATACGAGGATTAGACACATGTTTCAATAAGTAATGCTTTGATCCATTTTTAGAAGCATCTCTGAATAATGAAAACTCTTTGGTTCAGACGTACCAACACAGAGGATGTTGAAACAGAAGCCTTGTGCGACTGATTTGCTGACCAGCTGATCAGGAAGACTGTCAAACCCCACATGGCCTCCCAGCTCCAGGTTTCGCTTTTCTATATTCTGTTGAAGAAAAAAACGAATACAAATAAGTAATATATTAGAGGTTTATCATTTCTTGTGATTAGTAGACCCCACCACCACGAGATTCTTTGGTGGGGTATGCAATGAATAGATATTATGTCTATAAACTGACCATACTTTATGAATACTAAATATCCAAGTATGCAAGTCTCTTTATCCCTTTATCCACTGTGATATTCTCAGTAGGCGCCTTGGCATCTCGCAAAAGCTCAACATGAGTAAAAGGATGTGTTCAATACAACAATCATCCGTTTCTGTCTGCCTCTTTTCACACACACATACAAAGAACTCTTTATCTCGATGTTAGTTCACAGGGTGGGAGGATGTCCAAGCTCGCTGCCTTGGTACCCACAACCCCCTTCACAGTTTGATAATACCCATGTTTACTCATCTAAACAGTCCATCTACACTCAAATCCCAATTAATTACTAGACTGTTATGACCTTTTCTGCAAACATTTAAGCATGATTGTACAATAAGTTTATTATTGTTCTGTTTGAACGTGACATCACTATCTACGCATTTTTGAAGCCCACAGAATAAAATTCCTTTACTCTTTTAAAGCTTTTGCTGAGGGGCGCATGACGAGAGCTGCCTTCTACACACGCTTATCCTCTTATCCTCTGACCGCGGCCTGCCCAGTTTATTTTGCATATGGGCACAGTCTGGCACTGCCAATCACGCACCTGGCTTGCTCACCTGTCAGTATTGATGAGGCGGCAAAAGATCATGACGCAGTAAATTTCGAGGCTTTGGAAACCTCATTCACAGAAATAATAATTACTACCATGTCCAAGTCCAGTCAAACATCTATTCATTACAGCGTCATAATCCAGCTCACTATGGCAAGCGCTCCACTTAATGCTGCAGCGTCGTTGCAGCATTCACAACGCAGAAATCCCACATCCATGCCTGAACTACACTTGATTAAAATTCGTGCAAGATGCAAGACACATGCCCCCCCGTCCGTAGCTCTTTAGACTTACGGCAAATAGGTCTATTTCATTGGCCGCCATCGTCAAAGTGGCTGCGTTTTATGCGTCTTCTTCCAGACCCGCTCCACATCACACAGCAGACTTAGCGCGACTGTTTTCAATATGGCCACTTGGAGGCAACACCCCGTCGTTGCAGGAGGGTGGCGCTCATGGACTACTTTATTGGACTCATCCCAATTTTGTCTCCACCAATAAATTGACCACTACATTACAATTACATGCGTATAACTTATCAGTTTGGGGTTGGGTTGAATAGATTAAATCAGACAAAAATGTATGGATATAGTGTTTCTGGTTATTTATCTTTTCTATATCTGTGCTAATCATAGTTTTACACCAGTAAAGTGGCAATTATAAAGAAGAACTTTAACAACTGTTTATTTTTTAACCTCTTAAGCCCTAACGTCCCCATTTTTGGGGACTTGCCACTTTTAGAGACAATCCTTGTTTATTTTAATCTTATGTAAAAATTGCCAACATTTTCAACGACAGAATAATGGATAGAGCCAGATTTTATTTTTATTTTATGCTCAAAAGTTCACCTTGAAAGAAAAAAACAGCAACATGTTTTGAAAT
Organism: Lesueurigobius sanzi; assembly: GCA_900303255.1. Taxonomy (NCBI): domain Eukaryota; kingdom Metazoa; phylum Chordata; class Actinopteri; order Gobiiformes; family Gobiidae; genus Lesueurigobius; species Lesueurigobius sanzi. Next base: position 45,400 of record OMNZ01018823.1, on the reverse strand, counting down.
ATTTTAACCTTTTAAGCCACTTTTTAAAAATGTGTATTTTTTTTTTTCTTGGAAAAACTGTATTTCATGACCAAATATATAAATAGGATCCAAAATTTTAAATTTCATTGAAATATTACAAATTTGATTTTTTTTGGGGGCAAAAAGTGCAAAATTATGACCTATTTATTACAATGGGATTCCGCCTACACTATGATTTTCTTGAAAATGTTCACATCTACAGCATCCACATAGACATTCATATCATATGAGAGCAATATGAACATTTGAGACAAATTTGAGACACTTTACAAGCTGTTAAAGCTTCCAGAGTATATGTATACCAAATTCAGAAAAAAAGCCACGGGCTTAAGAGGTTAATGTAAGGCATCCTATTTTTGTTCTAAATCTAGAGTGAGTATCATGCAACTCATTGGAGCCTATATGAAAGCCACATTTATCAGCTTTATTTTGACAATATTTTTTCAGTTTTTTTTTTAGGTTAATTGCCTGTGAAACCACCGAGAGAGCCCAAAACAGCTTTTATTTATTTATTTATTGTATACATAGTCCATTTTTATGTTTATAATTGTTTGTGGTATTATTTAGAAAATAATAGACAACCTTTTTAACAGGTGGTGTTTTCTTCCTTTCGTGCATATGGAAAATCTCTAGGGATGCAGAACTCGTCATTACACCGGAAGCGACAGGTTGGTGGTGGACACTGGACAGGGGGGGTAGGAACAAAGCTGTTATCCTTCGGTGTTCAGCCGTGTTTGTTTTTGGGTTGTTTTTCACATTTCTTCTTGGTGTGTTTTGCTCCAAATCAAAATGGCTCTGTCCCAAGAGTCTGTCTTGTCTTTTTTACTCGATCGCGGAGGTAAAGTGAAGAACTCGGACTTCTTAAACCATTTCAAGAGTCGAATCAACAGCGACGATCCCGCGGAAAAACAGTACAATAGGGACCTATTCAAAAAGTTGGTGAATAGCGTCGCGGTGGTCAAAACAATGGACGAGACCAAGTTCGTGGTCGTGAAAAAACGGTATCTGGACTTTATCAAAGATGCGCCTCATTGTATGACAACAAAAGCGCAAATGGATGATGGCTATTCGAGTCCAAATACAAGCTTCTCGTGCGCATCTCCGCATCGCTCCCAGTTGGTCATACCCTTACACTCGGACATTGAAAATAATAATACCTGTGCCTTGAACTTGAATGGTATTTATGTTTGTGACAACGCTCCAGAGGAATGTGCGCAAAGTGAAGGATTGAAATTATCACGAAGTGCCAGTTGTGTGGATGCAACTACGGTCCGAGTCCTAAATATCCCCAGACATCAAGCCAACAGGGCGGGGAAAGCAGGGTCCGTGTTCGCTGTTGTCTCTGTTAAATCCCCTCCGAGGACCCCTGCAGCAGTCAAAGATGAGCTGGGCCAGAAAACAACAGACAAGTCGACTTTGGTAACCAAGGATTCGCCAACAAAACTGCACCCTTCTGCTTATGTTCCAGCCCATAAAAGTAAGGATGCTTTGGGCGGCCTTGACAGTGTACAAGCCGATGATGTGCAACCCACTGCATTGCCCCCAGTGAGGCCCCCTCCAAGCCACACTTCAAAACAAGGAGAAGAGAGCAAGTACTCAGAATCTGTGCCTCTAGATCCTTCTGCGCATGAGTGGTTGGTCAAGTGTGCAGCTGGACTGTGGGGGCAAGTTTATGCTTTGTTACTCCAGGACATACACTTGATACAGAGAAAAAACTTTATGTCAGGGTTCACAGTGCTGCACTGGGCTGCTAAGGAAGGCAACAGTGAAATAATTAGGAAAATAATTGATATTGCCAGAAAAAGAGATGCTTTTTTAAATATAAACAGCAAAGCGCATGGAGGCTACACACCTTTGCATATAGCAGCGATCCATGGACGCACAAAAGTCATGTTTCTGCTTGTTCAGGGATATGGTGCCAATATAAACGTACGAGACAATGATGGGAAGAAGGCGTTTCACTATCTTGGCAAAAATGTGTCTGTAGAGGTCAAGGCCCTTCTGGGAGCACATCCACACAGCAAATGCAGAGAGAAGACTAATGAAGAGGAATATATAAAACAATCTAGAAAGACTATTAATAAGCGCTTCCATCCACACAAAGGGAAAAAACACAGAGTGGCAAAAAAGTATGCGCAGGACTGGTAAGAATTGTGCATGTCAGATAGGGCTGCAACGATTAACCGATTAACTATTTTAGTAATCGATTCATCGTTTTCTTGACAGAATTGTCTAATTTGAGGCAGAAAATAAATAAAAGTTAGTATTTTTGACAAAAACCCTATCTCTTTAAAAAGGTAGGGTAAATATTTTTCCACAGATCATGTCATATAAACATGTCCAAATCTAATATGTACATGATGTAAAGTTATTAATGTTTAACATTTATTATTTTGGTTCTCAGGAGTCAGGACACTGATCAATCAGTGTCTTTAGGGACAAACTAATGAGAAATTAAGAATAAATGGTGTTATTTCTATCAGAAATGTGGTTCTCCTTTCAAAATCTGCTCTAAAGACATGAAATATAGTTTTTTAATACAATTAAAATACTTATCGATTACTCGATTAATGGATTACTAAAATAATCGATAGTTGCAGCTCTAATGTCACAAGAATTGGCAAACATGGCATCCCCTATGACAAAATCTCTTGTAATGCAGCATTATACATGCTGTAATGTGTAGCAACAATGAAATAGTGTGTGTAATAGTGTAGGCTATGTAATTGTAACATTAGGAGCATGTGTATTGGGTGATAGTGGTGCTGGTAGAGCTGGTCAGCCCATGATCAGAAGGCCGGAGGTTCGAATCCCGGATCCTGCAGGTGCACACTGCCGTTGTGTCCTTGGGCAAGACACTTTGCCCACATTGTCTAGCGCTTGTGTCATATACTGTATGTCTTGGATTGGACTCCACAGCCACAGAAGACTTATCGACACCGTGACCTGACCCCTGGCACCAAGAATCTATGGTCTCGAGTTTGTGATGCCGAAGAGTACCGTGCAGTTTAAAAATATATACACTACCGGTCAAATTTCCTTTTTCTTTATTTTCAATACTATTTACATTGTAAATTCTCATTAATCTATGAATTAACATGAATTATGTAGGGTAAATATGTATCAAAATATGTTTTCTATTTTAAATTCTTCAAAATAGTCACCCTTTATTCTTGGCATTTTCTCAATGAGCTTCATAGTGACCTGAAATGATTTCCAACTGTCTGACAAACTATTTCTGCGACTACATCGTGAAGCTCATTGAGAAAATGTCAAGTGCAACGCAGTAATCAAAGACATTTTTTTACAACAAAATTCCATGTGTGTTCAGCGAGAATATACAATATAAATGGTATTGAAAATAAAGAAAAACCATAATAACATTAAGTGATTCCAAACATTTGACCGGTAGTGTATTTATATCAGTACCTGAATTAGTTTTTTTTCGATACCTAAACAGATACCATGATAAAACAGAACAATAATATTAATACATTCCATTAAAGGCCATTTATTTTTTTATTTTTTTATAATATATTTGAGCTGAAACAACCAAGGGACTTTCTTTGTTCTGTCTCAGGGCCCACCACCAGGTATCAAAACTTGAGAAAAACATTGTTTTTCTGTACCAGTTTTCAAACATTTTTTTCAATACGAGTAGTATCTTTGCTGAAATAATACTGGTATCGTTTAACAGTGCCCAGCCCTAATTAACAGACAATATAATAATTATTATTATTTTTTTGTTGTTCTCTGATGTCCTTGTTTAGAACTAGCCTCTCATTTAGTCTATATTTTGTAAAAGTCATTTTGTATCCTGAAGGATTGTGGCTAATCTCAGACAATTTTGGATATGAATGCAATTTATGCAAGACATATTCAAGCTTTGTCTGGTTAGATTACCATTTCACCAGACCATGGGTAACACAATTGTAATTACTTTTTTGCTAGTATATTCATTTTTTTTTTTGTCTAATTGACATAATTGTGATGTTTATAATTGAATCCCCAACTTTCCTCTGTACAAATAGGAGATGTTTCCCTCTGTCTTTGTCAATAATGTTTTGGCACATACAGTACAAATGGTAACTTTCTTCCAATTTTCCAATGAAGATACTACTTCACATGTGCAAAACTATGATGAATACTCACTACAGGCACAGCAATATTAAAAAGATGAACATTTTTTATGCACTTAAACTTTTTAGCACTTAAATTGTTAGGGGAATGGGGGATTTTGAGTTGAGTTTAGGTTTATTGAACAATTTCAATCAATCAATTTATTTTTGTAACGCCCAATATCACAACGGGAGTTATCTCAAAGGAGGTTTAACACCTCTAAGAACATTTGACCAGTAATTAATAAATACTGATTTTGATAAACTGGACAAGGTTTTGGCTTTTTCCTCTTTGTATGTGCCTAAATCAGGCCTTTTTATAGGCCTCGGCAGCTATTCACCATCTGACAGAATAAATACTCGGATGATAATAGAGGGTACCCATTAAATTAAGAGGGATAGGATTTTATTAATTAAAACTTCTTCCTACTCCTTTTGAGCATATTTCTCATATGAAATTCTTTACTCATGATGAAATTGTACAAACGGAAATATGTATTTTTTCTGTCTTTAAAAATGTTGATGCTCAAATAAATAAAATAAATGCCTACCTACGATTCGGTTTTCCAGATAATCCTACAGCCTATTTTTTATATATATATTTTTATGTTTACTGCAATAAAACTACAAACTTCACCGTCTTTGTCCAGCTTGTCTTATTCACGTATTATTTTATGTAAATGTGCAGGTTCACGTAGGGTAGGCCATCACTTTACCTGGAAAATGTCGCGTCATCGCCGTGATTGACGACACCTGTGGTGTCAGCTGAAGCACGTGCTGGGTTGTGTTGACCTCCGGGCTCCAGAGAAGTGTTTCTAGGTTTGGTAGTTGAGTATGGAAAAACCCCTGCGCCTGATAGCGCTTCATTACTTTGGCATGGTTTTCATTCTGCTGCTGATCACCTGCACTAGCCCCGTACTGAGGCCCTCCGCAGCTGCCTCCAATGCGCTCTACGACCTCAGCGGCTTGACCCAACACCCGTACGGAAATATCTTATCCCCTCTGATCAAAGCTCTGTCTGAGCACGGAGGCTCCAGGAGCGCTGGTTTGGGGAAGAGGCTCAAGCCTGAGCACAAATACATCAAATATCTAACGGAGGTGTACAGGAGGTTCTCCAGAGTGCAGAGGAGTGCAGACGGTGTTTACAACACAGTGCGACTGATCAAGCCACAGGATGAGTGCCCTGCTCAAAGATATGAAGGTGAGCGGGAAAACATCACTAAACCCCATACGTTCCTCATTTGCAAAACACAAACTTTAATTTGCCTGAGAGGACATAACATTTATTTTGTGTGTCTAGCTTTTTTTGTTATTCATAGTTTAATAAAATGTTGATTGCGGCCCTATTTACCTGAATTAAATAAGGCTAATTGGGCCATATCTTTCAGTTAAAATGGGCCATTTATGATTTTCTGCTCATATTTTCATTTTTGAAGTAGCTTAAAGAAAACAATTTTTATATGATTATACGTTTAATGGTTTTGTATTGCATATGCATGCCATATTGTTTGGAATTAACATCCATAGATGAAAGTCGGGTAGTTGGACCACATATTGCTATAATTTTCATATTAGACATATTAGACATTAGACATATTAGACATTTCTAATTCTCTTGTGGTCACAGAGACAGAATGATTAAACTTGCAGTAAAAAGTACCATCTATTTACCCCCCCGGCTGCACTTTGGGCACCCCTTATTTAGACATTTGTCCACATAGCTAGAGGATCGCTTATAGCAAACTCAAGAGGTGTTCAGTGACTCTGTATCTTCTGTTACAGATGTTCTCCATTAGGAGTCATTGCTACTGGAGCCTGTTTCAGTAAATATGGGCCATAGGCAGGTGTCCTGAACATATTTAGAGCTGCCATACATCACAACATCTGCTCAAGAACAGAGCTGTAAACAGGAATTCACTTTTTTGCTGCCACTGAGGCTAGTTTGACTTGAGGCAATAATTCTCTAAAAGTCTGCTGAGATCTTCCCCAGTTCTGCCTATAAATTACTGTGTTGTTGCATGCGATGTTACATGCAGAATAATGTAATTGTGGGAATAGTACTAGCAGTAGGTTTGGTCACTGCAGGGAGGAGTGCAGGACAGATGCAGCTGTGGTTGAGCGGAGGGATATGTAGGGTAATGTATTGAAGATGTTTAAATTATGTTTTACATATTCATTAAAGACAAATCTACAAAACTATATACTTTAGTCCATCAAAAATAACTATGTTGCAAACATATCCCTTTAACTCACTTTAGCGTAAGAGTGGCCCATTCCACCTGAAGATGGCTCATCTCAAAAATGTGGGAAAGCTGAATTTTAAAAAGCTCTCGGGCAGGGTTGCCCAAAATGTGGCCCGGGGGCCAAATCCGTCCCGCAGACTAATTTTGGTTGCCTAGTAAGCTTCCAAGCCCAAATGAAAGTGTGGGTCCATGGTTAAAATCTCTGGTAAATGCACCTAATTGAATGTTTCACATTGATCACTGTCGCTGGCCCTCAATGCCATTTACATTAAGGTAAATGAAAAGGTTTGGACACCTCTGCTCTAGGACCTAGTATTTTATAATGCGAGTTTCATGTCTGATAAATCTAAAAAAAAAAAAAAAATACATGTAACTGTCCATATCACATTTTAGAACACCAATCTATATCAAAGATTGCTTTATATTATTTTCCAAGATTTACCAAAAAGTGGCCCAATTTACCTGACATCATCCATTTGTAATCAAAATGCTAAGATAGTCTAATTAATCTAATGTAATTTAGAATGTGATTAAACCATTTATGTGTTCACTTTCAGAGGGTTTTATGCAGGAGCTTTCCTACCATCTTGATCAAGTGAGGAAGAAAGAGCAGCTCCTGAAATCCACCCTGCTGTACAGTTATGACCCTGGTCGAGCTTCACTTGTTAGCCCTGTGTGCTATCTTCATATCAAAGAGGTGGAACCCTTCGCCCACTGTCAGCTGTGTCCAACTCTCAGTGCCATTCAGTCATTAAACTTCACCGGAGGCAGTGGTGTAAACTGGGTAGAGATTGATGTTACTGTGTTTCTTCTACCTTTGCTGACACTTCAGAAGAACACTTTGCACCTGCTCATCAATGTTACCTGTGTAGAAGGGAACAATAGTGACAGCCAGAGTACCATGTTGGAGTCAGCGCTCCGGTCGCCTCCACTACTTCTTTACCTGAGTGACACCAGTAAAGCAGCCCACCAAAGGTTAGCTACAAATAAAGCTGAGCTAAAGACATCTGCCGTTGAAAACAAACTTCATAAAGAAATCCTCAAAACTAAACACATGGTCTCCCATAGAAGGAGATGGAGGAGGAGTTCTTCAAAAAACAAACGTGATAAGAGTCTGAAGCATCAGTTACCAGATCTACTTCCAAGCTCTGAATTTACAACAAGTGATTGTGCCCTGTATGATTTCAGGGTGCGATTTAGCCAACTTAAACTGGATCACTGGATTGTTTTCCCACCGAAGTACAACCCCAGGTACTGCAGAGGCATCTGCCCTAGGGCTGTTGGGTTTTTCTATGGGTCGCCTGTCCATACTATGGTACAAAACATAATCTATGAGAAGCTGGACTCTTCAGTGCCCCGCCCCTCATGTGTGCCATCCCACTACAACCCTCTAAGTGTGATGATCTTTGAAGAGGATGGCTCTTATGTCTACAAAGAGTTTGAAGATATGGTTGCAACTCGCTGCACATGTCGCTGATGTATCTGCTATAATGGGTCTTGGTTTTTACAACATAAACATTATAGCTATTGCCCTCTGACAAAGCTCGGTGAATCATAAATTTCATGAATGTGGAAAATCATCCAGCATGAAAATGTTGGATCTGGACTAGGCGTTGTAACTTGCATGAAGAGTATTTTATCTGACAGAAAACATGAAGCAGGACTTATTTATTTTTTGGAATTATGAGAGAGCAGATTGCAAATGCATCTGTCTGTGTGCAGAAGAGTCTGCCACACTTGGAAAAAGATGTGAACATGTTTAATTTAATTATTTTAAGTTATTTTTTTGTTAACTTATTTTGGGTGGGTGACCATTATCCTTTAATTTATCACAGAATTATAATTATTTATGTTGCCCTGTTCTTGAAACATGAAAAAGTCTCTTCTTAAACCTTTTACATACCGTTTTATTCATGGAAGTTATAGATAACTGGGTGTTATCTGTTTTCATAATATCATGAATGAAAGTTGTCAAGGTTTTTGCATGTATTTATTGTGGCCAGTGTGTGACCTTATGTACTTTGAATTGACTCAAAACCATTGTGTAGGCCATGTTTAATGTGACTTAATGTGTCATGTCTGTTTATGCAAAATGAATGAATTCACAGTGTGCCTGTGCTCAGCTTAGGGATAGTCTGAAAACCAAGTTATGTAGGCATTTGTTCTACAAATTGTAAAAAATAAAAAGTAGCAAGCAAACAGTGTATCTTTTATGCAAAGCCTGGTCAAAAATACGGCTTCCCCTAAGAAGACTTGTAAGTCATCAGTGAGTGAAGTAGTAAAATTGACAATAATCTCTTAATGTAAGTAATAATGCACTCAAGCAGAAAGTGATATGTGCCTCCTCCACACCGGGAGGGGGCGATACTTCTATCTATGCTCTCAAAAGCAAGGACACAGGAGCCAGGATCGCACAACTAAACACTGCGGGACAGCAGCACGGTAAGGCTCAATGTCACAAATTTGATGAGGACATTTCAATCATAGTCGTTTTGTCAGTGCAACGTTTAACACATTTGTGACATATGGCTTCCATGCGCCGTCATCTTTTTAGTATCACACATCAAGTTAAGGGCAATCTTGAGGGTGTGTTTGGGTGTTCGTTAGCGGCTAACAATAGCTAGCTTAGCTGCTAGCATAACTCATTATCAGTGGGTTATCCTAACCTGAATGTGTTTATCTTTAGTAGTTAATTTGAATTACTCTCCACCGAATGCCTAAGTTGACCTTATAAACAAGTTTACTATTGCTCAATATACAAACCATTTTAAACTATCATTCTTTGTCAACATGTCAGACCTGTGTGTGTAGATACATATTTTATGATTTCTTACTGAATTGTTTTTGGGTGTCCACTGTCAACATGTTTGACCGGTGTAAATTATTAATACAGTATTTTATTGTTCCTGAATTGTTTATTTGATTTCAGTTTCCTCTTTGGTAAAGATGGGACGCCACTTTGGAGATTTGGCAAAGATCAGACATGTGATCACATACAGCATATCCCCCTTTGAGCAGAGGGCTTTCCCCAACTACTTCTCCAAAGGAATCCCTAATGTTTGGAGACGATTTACTTCTTCCTTTTTCAAAGTTGCCCCACGTAAGTTTGTAGAGCAAGCATCCTAGACCCCAGTTTTTATATAGAGCATTTGTACATGTGTTTTCTTTTACAGCAATGATCTTGATGTATACAACATACACCTGGGGCAACACTGTTCATCAGCAAGGGAAGAGGAAGAATGCTTCCGACTTTGAAAATGACGAATAAATTAACCCCACTCTTTCTGTTAAACCGAGTTCTATACGTGTCAATAAAAAGATAATTTATATGTACTGAGCTTCCTGTTGTTTCTATTGGCTAAGACCCCTGCAGTACACAAAGAGGCTACACGTTTTATTTGTTTGATTTCTATTCATGTTAATAGGCAAATAAACAAACGTTAGTTGATTAAACTATATCCAAGTTGTGATTAGTTAAGTTAGTTAAGGTTAAGTTTGGAAAATGGATTGATGATGAATCGTAAAATTCAAATTGTATTTATTTAAAAGAAGATGAGAAGGAGAGACCCTTGACTGCCTTTGTGTTTCAAAAAACATGAATTTGATTAACAAAGCATTTCCCACACGTACCCTGCTTGCATTTTCTGGATTATGGTGTTGAGGCTCTGCTGCTGTTTAACAGCTGTAATTATTGCACCAGATGAATGTATTTTTTTTTTTTTACTTTGCTGTGAGTGACTATTCTAACAAAAATGAGAGAGCTACAAAAGAAAATGCCTGAGTTTTCCTTCACAACAAAAATAAAATGTCTATGAATTGGGACTCCTCAGGAATGTATTTTAAAAATGTAGAAAGTACTTGGAAAAGGCATGAGAGCTATAATGGCTATTGCGGGAGATGGCCGCTTGGTGGCGCACGCAGCGGTAGAGGCATTGATTCCTGAACACCGGGAGTGACGGAGCACCGCATGTTTCCGCGGCTCAGCTTCATGGAACAACGGCCATCATCCGCGGAGTAAAATACACTGTAACCACCCTACTGCTGCGACATTTAGCACTGCGATTTTGTCCTGTCCTGATCTTCCTTGTATTAAACGCAGTGTTTAGTTAGTGAAGATGTCAGTGGTGGGCTTTGACGTAGGGTATCTGAACTGCTATGTAGCTGTAGCCAGAGCTGGAGGGATTGAGACTGTTGCCAATGAATACAGCGACAGGTGTACACCGTAAGTACAATGACTTTAATTTTTTGTTGTCCTAATTTAGATATTTGGTTTGCATCCCCCCCCAAGCAATAACGAGTAAGAAGTTATGTTTACTGTGCATGTGACGGCTAAAGTGCTATCTTGCTAGTTAGCATGCTAATGCTTTTGCATCAGGAAGAAGGAGCATGTGATGCGAGTGCTAAAGCTAACGCAGGGTGGTTATATTGTGAAAATAATGTCCCGAGTGAAGTTAGCCGACTGAAAGCACTTCGCGAATCGTGTTCTCTGTAGAAACATCAATTTAAGTACACAGTCGACTGATAGATGATTGTCGTCAACTCAAATTAGATTTTGACAGGAGGAGGCCGGGTTGCTATAGCGGCTTCATTCATTTATAAGAAATGATTCCGCCATATCAATTTAATGACCTTATAGCTGTTCACGTGTCCTTACGTTAAAGAAGAAAATACGACCAACACAATCTGATACCAAACGTATGCCTACTAATCAGACACCAATGCTACTTTTTTGCATTAGGCGTTAAAGGGAGAGTTTTTTTTCTCTCTCACGTCACCTTCGTTCAGACATTAGACTTTTTATTTCACTATAAGAAATACAGCTTAATCTGGCTACATACATGTACAGCGTTCATGCTTACCAAGTATAAATGGTATAACTGGCCACCAAACGCCTTACTTACAGTGAGTAGTTGCTTCACGATAGAATCAGGCTGAAACATGTTCCGTTTGTTGTTCTAGAGCATGTGTGTCTTTTGGACCACGGAACCGATCAATCGGTGCAGCAGCAAAAAGTCAGGTGTGTGTTCCCAAATATTGTTTGTTTCTTATTTTGCTAACATCATACTAACATGTTTACTGCTTTCCGCTTCTTATAGGTTGTCACAAACTGCAAGAACACGGTCCAGGGATTCAAGAGGTTTCATGGGAGAGCATTTTCCGATCCATTTGTGCAACGCCTCAAATCCAGCCTTGTTTATGACATTGCTCAGATGCCCACAGGAACAACTGGTATCAAGGTAAAAATATTAACTTTGTCTGAAATTTGTACAAACTCTGTTGTTCTAAATGTTCTTGTCTGTAGGTGACATACATGGAGGAGGAAAAGGTTTTCAGCATTGAACAAGTTACAGCCATGTTGTTGACCAAGCTGAAAGAGACCGCAGAGAGTGCTCTGAAAAAGCCTGTGGCTGACTGTGTCGTCTCTGTAAGTAACACTGCAGTCTTTTAGAATTCATATTATGAGCATCGTTATCTTCTTTTTACTCTTATTTTCTACATTTGTTTACACCAAGCTTAATTCAGTTTCACTGTATTTAATCTAGGTTCCCTGCTATTACACTGATGCTGAGAGGAGATCAGTGGTAGATGCAGCTCAAATTGCTGGACTAAATTGCCTGCGGCTTATGAATGAGACAACTGCTGGTCCGTACTCCATTATTTGTCTTCATAGTTTTTTCCCCCCGGAATTAAACAGAATATTTACATAAGTGTATTTATTTACCACTTGGTCTGATTTTTTTATAGTTGCATTGGCGTATGGCATCTATAAACAGGATCTCCCTGCTCCAGAAGAGAAACCCAGGAATGTGGTGTTTGTAGACTTGGGTCATTCAGGATACCAAACGTCTGTATGTGCTTTTAATAAAGGCAAACTGAAGGTGTGTAACTAAATGTGAATATCCGCAATTGTTTTTAGACACTATTCAATATCAATTGACCATTTTCCAGGTTCTGGCCACAGCATGTGACCCAGAACTGGGAGGTAAGGACTTTGACGAATTGGTGGTCCAGCACTTCTGTGAAGAATTTGCTAAGAAGTACAAGCTTGATGTCAAGTCAAAACCCAGAGCTCTGGTTCGGCTCTACCAGGAATGTGAAAAACTCAAGAAGTTGATGAGCGCTAATTCTTCTGATTTGCCCCTTAATATTGAATGCTTCATGAATGATATTGATGTAACGGGAAAACTGAACAGGTAACTCAGTTTTGCGAGATTTATTATAGTATTTGTAATCTTGCATTAGTTTTCTTAAACAGATTTTTTTTTTTCCTTAAAGGGGCCAATTTGAGGAGATGTGTGTTGACATTCTTGCTCGAGTAGAGGCTCCCCTGCAGAGTCTGTTGGAACAGACCAGTAAGTGATGTTTTATGCAACCTTTATCGTCAATGTCTAAGTGCATTTTTCAGTAATAAGGCAAGGCAAATTTATTTGTAGAGCACAATTCATACACAAGGCAATTCAAAGTGCTTCACAATTTCATAATAACTTTTCTTCCTCGATCAAGAGCTAAAGAGGGACGACATCTATGCAGTAGAGATAGTGGGCGGTGCTTCCAGGATTCCGGCTGTCAAAGAAAGAATCAGCAAATTCTTCGGAAAGGAACTGAGTACCACGCTAAATGCTGACGAGGCTGTGGCAAGAGGATGTGCCCTGCAGGTATCATATCTATATAAACCTGAACTATGGACTTCTATGTAAAATTTCTAAACTACTAAATTGCATAAACCTTCCGTTACTTAGTTTAATAAATATGTCCCTTTTTTCTGTAGTGTGCAATACTGTCTCCAGCTTTCAAAGTTCGAGAATTCTCAATTACAGATGTGGTTCCCTATCCAATCTCCCTTAAGTGGCATTCAGCAGCTGAGGAAGGCGTGAGGTAACTATTGACCAACTCAACATTATTTACAGTTGCTATAATACACATTTTTTATTTTTAAATTATTTCAATTATTCTGTGTTTTAGTGATTGTGAGGTGTTTCCCAAAAACCATGCTGCCCCTTTTTCAAAAGTTCTGACATTCTACCGGAGAGAGCCGTTCTCTTTGGAGGCTTATTATAATATCCACAATGAGCTGCCCTACCCTGATCCCACAATTGGTAAGCCATATGGCTAAAATAGTATATTTATTGTTACTGATTGTATTTGACTTTTTATATGTACTTGTTTAGGTCAGTTTATGATCCAGAAAGTTGTCCCACAAGCATCTGGGGAGAGCTCCAAGATTAAAGTTAAAGTACGAGTGAATATTCATGGAATTTTCAGCGTCTCTAGTGCCTCCCTCGTTGAGGTACAGAAGTCCGATGAGACTGAGGAGCCCATGGAAACGGACCAGACCCAAGATAAGGATGCAGAGGTATTACAATATCTAATAATATAAATACTGCACAGTATGCTTTGTTTGCTTAAAGCTATGTAATTATTAAGCAGAATAAAATGCAAACGGACCAAGAAGAGAACCATGGTCAAGGAGAAAGTTCAAAAGAGGCAGAAGAAAAGTCATCTCAGGAAACTGAAGAAATGGAGGCAAGAATTACAGATTAATTGAATGCTCATTATAGTGTTATAAATAAATGTTACATTCATTTAATCTAGACCACTACGCAAGAGAACAAAGGAGAAAAGAAGTCTGACCAGCCTCCACAAGCCAAAAAGCCCAAAGTCAAAACAAAAGTGTTGGAGCTTCCAATTGAAAACAGCCCACAGTGGCAGCTTGCTATTGACATGCTCAATCTTTTTGTTGAAAATGAGGTAACTGCACGTTTACACTACGCACATAACTTATTGTGTTTGTCATTGTATATAGTGGTTACAGTTGCTGTTTTGTCCTCTTCAGGGTAAGATGATCATGCAGGACAAGCTGGAGAAAGAGCGAAACGACGCTAAGAATAATGTGGAAGAGTATGTGTATGACATGAGGGACAAACTGCATGGGATGTATGAGAAATTTGTCAGCGAGTCTGTGAGTCAAATAGTCAATTGACAAAAGCATGAAACCCATTAACAAAATATATTGCCAGCCTTTTTTCTTTTTCTTTAATGTCATTGTGCGTTGTAGGACCGTGATGCCTTGTCTCTAAAACTGGAGGATACTGAGAACTGGTTGTATGAAGAAGGCGAGGACCAATCCAAACAAGTGTATATTGACAAACTGACAGAGTTAAAGGTAACGGCAGTGGAAAAGAGCAATGTATTTTTTGTAAAAGGGAACAAAAAAAGTACTTGAATTTTATTTTATTGTTTACAGAAACTTGGTATGCCCATCCAAGAGAGGTATGCAGAATCTGAAGAGAGGCCTAAAGCATTTGATGAATTGGGAAAACAAATCCAGCAGTACATGAAATTTGTTGAGGCATATAAGATGAAGGTAAAAACAAACCAAAAGCTTTTAATATCCTTTTTACCCACATATGCTCAGATAATGAAATGTTTTCTGTTTTTTAGGATGAGCAATATGACCATTTGGAAGAGGCCGATGTCACAAAAGTAGATAAATTGACCAATGATTCAATGATCTGGATGAACAGTGCCATGAACCAACAAAGCAAACAAAGTCTGACAGCTGATCCTTCAGTCAAAGTGAAAGATATTAAAACAAAAACACGGGTAGGTAATTGGTTCAGTGGCTGTGCTTTGGTTGGAGACCTTTGGAACTCAATTGATTGGTTCATGGTTTGAAATGCCTTGAACAATCATCTTATTTGTGTTTCAGGAGCTCTTCTCTTCTTGTAATCCTATTGTAACTAAACCCAAACCCAAGGTAGAGGTGCCTAAGGAGGAGCCTCCTGCAGAGCAGAACGGGCCTGTCAATGGGCAAGAGAAATCACAAGAAGACAGTGCCAGCAAGGGAGCTGCTGCCGCTGATGGCAGCAACACATCAGAAACTGCAGAAAACAAACCTGAAATGGACCTTGACTAATGCAACCAAATGCACAATTGTTGAGTATGTGCTGGTTGTGTGGCCACAATGTATGGAAGAGCATTATAGGGTTTTTGAAAGTTAACTCCACAGTCAAAATGCTGGCAGGATTATTAGTACACTGAGCAGTTCCCAGTGGTGTCTCTGACATAGCATGTCCCTCTCTGGATAACAAAAATAAAAACAGCTGCAATAAGCCTGTTGTATCATGAGCGCTGTACACAACAGTATTTATTACTTTTCCTGTAGTTTGTGAATTCTGGTCTGTGTCACAATATGGTTTTAATAAAAATGTAATGGCCAATAACTACTTAAAGCTTAAAAATAATGTTAAACACTGGTATGTTATTGAATGTGATTGAGGAAAATGCCATAGTATTAAGCAGTAGCCTAGCTACAAACAAAGTGATTATTTTGATTTTAACCTGCAACACTATTAAAGCAAAAGGCTGTATGGTGTGTATACTTCGTAGTATATTTAATTATACATGATAGATTGTATATTTTATTATACATAATAGATTGTAAACCATCAGAGCAGTCATCCACTCTTTAGTGCTTCATAGTCAATTGTGGAATTTGAAACTTCAAGACTTAATAAATAAATATTGGCCAATGTGAGAGAAACTGGCCACAACGTGCTCAGGAAGTTTGTACCACAAAAGTAGTTTTTTGGGGAAGGTGTTCTTAAGGGAACAGAAACTTAAGAGCCAACAAGCTTGTTTGAGCTGATGCACATGGAAGAAACCAGCAACATGTTTTAAAAGATTTTAATATGTATTAGCCAAGTACAATAAAGGCTTTTTATAACATGTAAATAGATAATTAGATTGTGGGAGGAGTGTCTTGATTGTTGGCCAGTATTCATTTGGCATTTTAAGAAAAATTATAAATATAGACATACACATTATATATATATATATATATACACACACACATAAACGTACATACATAGGCTATATTTCAAATGAATATTTTTCTGCGCTTTTCTTCCGCAGTTTTAACGTCATCTCGGTAGCGACAATAATCACGTGATTTTTTTTCTCTTTTCGCTCTTCCGAATAATTACTCCAGGCTAGAGCGGGAGGTGCAACGACTTTAACTTTCTTTAATCTAAACTATGCATCAGGTTTTGCTTTAATCTAGTTGTTATATGATCGGTAAGGCTCTATAACGCTTTTGTCAATTTTATGCTCTCGTTGTGTTATGAGTCTAAAGTCCTCTTTAGGTGTTGGCTGCCTTGCACGAAAGACTTGAAGGATTTTGTTGAGTACATTTTGCTTTGCAGAGAAAACGCTGCGCAAACACTTTTCCAATTTTACCTGCACAAAATAATATGAAGCTGATTATCCTGAATGACTATGACCAGGCAAGTGAGTGGGCAGCGAAATACATCAGAAACAAACTTATTCTCTTCCAATCTGGCCCGGACAGATATTTTACACTTGGGCTTCCAACTGGTAAGTGACATGCTGCTACATTGTGCTCATAATGCTTTGTTCCTCTTGCTGTAATAATCCTGTACTTCAGCAACTGGACCTAGTCTTGAATTTTATTGCAGTATAGAGTTTTTTTTTTTTTTTCTCAACAACAGAGTAAAAAACACCATTTTGAACAATTCGAATGTGAAGCAGGGATTGTGAGAGCTAGAAACTTGGGGCTAAAACTAACCAATTCAGTTTGAACAGGAAAAAATACCCCACAGTCCACACTGATGAACCTAACCTTTTTTATGATATGTATGCACTCTTTGATTCAATGTAAATATTATCCACACATGATTGGATATCAAATGTGCTGTATAATTGTATTTGTCTTTACTAGGAAGCACTCCCTTAGGTTGCTATAAAAAGCTGATCGAGTACTACAAGAATGGAGAGATCTCATTCCAGTATGTCAAGACTTTTAACATGGATGAATATGTTGGTAGGTCATCCTTACTGCAACAACTTTAAGTTTGATTCATTATTTAACCTGTCAAACCTGTTTAGGGCTTCCCAGAGACCATCCTGAGAGCTATCACTCCTTTATGTGGAATAACTTTTTCAAGCACATAGATATAAGAGCTGAGAATACCCATATTCTTGATGGCAATGCTGTGGACCTACAAGCCGAGTGTGATGCGTTTGAAGCTGAGATAAAGGCAGCTGGAGGGATTGAGCTCTTTGTTGGAGGTCCGATGTTCACAGTGCAAATAATTTAAAAGTATGACTGACAAAATCACGCAACATTTAAGTACAATGTACTCTTTCAGGAATTGGACCTGATGGCCACATTGCTTTTAATGAGCCTGGTTCAAGCCTGGTTTCTCGCACAAGAGTCAAGACTCTGGCACAAGACACAATAATAGCAAATGCACGGTTCTTTGATGGTGATCTGGCAAAGGTGCCCACTATGGCTCTGACTGTGGGAGTGGGCACAGTCATGGATGCGAAAGAGGTGAGAAGCATTAAAAATGGTCTTCAAACTTTTTAAATCAGGAGACTTTCTGGATTCACACCAATGTTCTGCATTTTATTCATATTGTTCCCGATATGTTCCTATGTTGTTACCCCCTTTAAGGTGGCCACACACTAGAGGATTTTTAGCCAGATTTTTAGTCTTAGGAGGCGTGGCTCAATAAAAACTTTCTCTCATGGCACTCCATGGTGGGACTCATGTGTGTGTATGTGTGTCCTCATTCCTGTCCTTAAGTGTGTGTTGTCTTTGCACAGATCTTTAGTCTCAAAAGATTAAAAATCCTCTAGTGTGTGGCCACCTTTACTCATACTGAAGAACAGTCTGTAGACCTTACACACCTACAGACTGTTCTCAACAAAAGCTCTGAGACATGTATTCATTATTGATGCAGGTAATGATCCTCATCACTGGAGCACACAAGGCATTTGCTTTGTACAAGGCCATAGAAGACGGTGTGAACCATATGTGGACAGTGTCTGCTTTCCAGCAACACCCACAGACACTTTTTGTATGTGATGAAGATGCCACTTTGGAACTGCGGGTCAAGACTGTGAAATACTTCAAAGGTAATGAAATGATCTCATCCAATTCCAAATCTATATCTGAGTTAGCTAACATAATCTGTATGTTTGTGTTCCAAGGGATGATGCATGTCCACAACAAACTGGTAGAAACACCTCAAGCTCCATGAGATCAAGGACCACCAGAAAACTTACTACAACTACTGTAGCCTATGATTTTTCTTTTTTTGTAAAGACACACTCGACTAACTTGTTTACATATTTTTGTAATCGTGATATTTGCATACATATGATTAAAACTGTTGCATTTCTCAGTGTGGTTGAAACATTTTATTGTCCATAATTTGCTTTTTAATTTTAAATAGTATAATAAAAAGCGAATAAAACTCAACAGATTGACACTACAGGAGCAAAACTTTCCGACAGACGTGAAGGCATCGCGGTCTGGCTGGAGATGGCCGACTAGCAGTGGCTCGCGTTTCTGCTTCGCGTTGCTCGTTCCTTGTTGTTCTGGTTTGCGGCTCATCTCGCAGTTTTATCACCAAAGTGGATAGAGGACCATTAAGTACTCCTCTTCCACGATGGCAGAGTCAAACAGTAACGTGCGATATCAAGAGGTTTGTGTCAATTGTGTCGCTACTTTCGATTATGGCTAATGTTTGTTGCTAGCTAGCGTTAGCGGCTGTGCTAGCGTTAAGTCAACATTAGACTAATAAAGACGACTCACGCCAGCAATGTCTCGCAAAACTAAACGAAATCTGTACATTTGGATTCACAGGTTCATGGTGTCACATTTTATGAAACTGTCGTGTACAGTAATTATTCGTAATGTAATGGCCTTTGCGAGATTGTCTGCTTACTGCAATCGTGGTGTGTCATAGAAAAAAGAATATAAAACTTATCAGTGGCTTGCGTCAAAGGTCAGTGTACATTTGTGATAAGGGGTACCGACTTGCCACTTTATAACTCACTATAATCACTTTTCACTCTGTTTTAGTAGTTAATCATGTACTGAATGTGTGTGTGGTAATAGCCCAAGTGTGGTATAAAATGTGTTGTATGTTTATTTATTTATGTAAAATCTCCTGGTTCAACTTTATACCAAAACACATGACCTTTATACATAAACGTAGAACTAAACTGACCACACAAAAAAATGACTGTGTTAATGTTTGAAGTAAATAGTTATGTAATGTTTTTGTAGTTGGTGAATGAAGAGGAGCCCTCTCAGTCGTCCCAGGAGGCCACCACCCAGGACGCACCCCCGCCCTACAGTTGTGTTGCAGCAGCCAATGCAGGTCAGTCAATAGACTCTCATATAAACCTCATGTCGGAGCAAAATTAACTCTTCTCCCTGTTAAAACACGAGCTATTCTACGCTAGTGTATCTTATTAAGATATTTAAATCAAAACAATATGACCTTTCTCAGCTGACATCATCAGCTAGTGGAACTTATGTTGCAACATTAACAAACTCACCATCAAAGCTCAAATGTGAGGTCAGATTTTGTGCAATATATTACTTTTCTTTGCTGCCGTTCACATTATTAGCAGCGCTTTAATGTAAAACCAAGCAGCTTTGGCAGAAATGTGTCCCACCGTCCTTCCAACTGAAAAATGCACTTGGAAACCATGGCAACCAAGCTATTTCAGAAATTGGCCATTCAAATCAAAACATGCTATATATCTATAAGCATGTTTTGATTTGAATTGCTTGCAGCAACCCATTGTTGCCACATAAGTTCCGCTAGCTGATAGTGTCAGCTGAGAAAGGTCTATACTGCATTTTGTTTACATACAGTTAAAAACCTTTCTTCTTAGTAGAGCAAAGGTCACTCAGTCCAGTGCTTAAAATTATCAATAGCCCTGAGCCACTCTTGAGAGCGTTACGTATTAGTGCTGTGGTATAGCAGATTGGAGACTTAAGTGTCAGCCAAATGACCCACTAACAGAATTAATCATTGAGCTTGTGTAGCGTTTCAAACATGACACATATAATAATTGGTGTTTTTCAATTTTTTAGCTTTTTTTGAGTACAAGGAAGAAGCGGGAAACTTTCCAAACCCTCCCTCCTACAGCGTGGCCACTACTTTACCCTCCTACGATGAAGCTGAGAGAAGCAAAGTAGAGGCCACTGTTCCTCTGGTCACTGGAAGGATCACAGTATGTATATCTTTACTTGCTTTGGGCCTTTTACAGAAAGCAGTGATCAGATTTTTCTTCCTCATTCAGGAAGAAGACTTTGTTGCTCGAGATGACTTTGAAGATGCTGATCAACTTCGGATAGGAAATGATGGCATATTTATGCTTACGTTCTTCAGTAAGTTATCTGTTCATTTGTGTAAATATGAACCCCCATTTACTGCAGATTTTAAAATGTTTCTTTGTTTTATCAGTGGCATTCCTCTTCAATTGGATTGGCTTCTTCTTGTCTTTCTGTTTGACCACATCAGCTGCTGGTCGATACGGGGCCATCTCTGGTTTTGGTCTGTCTCTCATCAAATGGGTCCTTATTGTTAGGGTAAGAACTATTCTTAATAAACTGGTTGTTTAAAACTGTTCATAAACAATTGTCACTTTTTATGATTTTTAGTTTTCTACCTACTTCCCTGGTTACTTTGATGGACAGTACTGGTTGTGGTGGGTCTTCCTGGCCCTGGGTAAGAAAATAAATGTTTATTATGTGTCCTTTTTGTCAATGGTCTTTTGTAATAAACTTAATCTTGCAATTCCAGGTTTCATGCTCTTCATCAGAGGGTTTGTTAACTATTCAAGAGTGCGTAAACTGGCGGATCCCACATTCGCCTCTATCCCTCGAACAAGAGTACTCTTCATTTATTAGAGGTAAGTTACTTTGTACATTGTTAAGAGATCCGTGATTTTCAACCAGTGTGAATCAGAATAGAATTTATTGCCATTGTCAATGAAGGTTTCACAGACTAGGAATTTTCTTTGGTGTTCTCGTGCAACATGAAACATAAACTTGTAATAATGATAAATAATAAACTATGGAAAAAATAATAAACTATGAAAAAAGAAACCAAAACCAGTCACACCTGCCAAATACAAAAGGCCAGAGTTGGCATATTGTCGTTTGGCCACATCTTATCAGTTCAGTATTTGTTTGCATTGTGCATTGGCCCATCATCCCTGACAGTAATTATATTCAATACAGTTACAATATGAATCAGTTATATTTTCTAGACAACCATTTTTGATTTTTATATAATATACTATTCAGTAGTTTTTTTTAATTTCAGATTTTACTTCTGATTTACTGTTCTCAAGGCAATTTCCCCATGGTGGACAGATCAAGGTTTTCTCATTTTCTTATTTTAATGCGGTCTCTTCTTTACCATTTCAGGTTTGGGAGTTTAGAGTAACTGACTATGACCAAGATGAGCAGTAAAGTAAAATAAAGAAGAAAACTGGAAGGTGAAGGCGCTATATTCAGGACTTATGTTGATTTCCATTGTTTAAAATGTAATGTAAAATGTATATGTAACCGTTCCTCTGTATAATCACTAGTGGCGAATGTTAAGTGCTAACTACATCTCCGTCTGTAATGTCCAAGTAATAATGCCTTATATCATTTAGTGTTTGAGACAGACAAGCATGCAACCTGACAATTTTGGAAACTTTGCCGACAGGTATTGACACTTTTTAGACAAACTATATGCATGCAAGATACTTAAATGTCCACCCGTTTCTTCATCACGGGGTGTTCCTATGAAATGACCACGAGCATCACCCACTGTAGATATAAATGGCCAAGCTGTCAAAAAAAATATTCCCCTGTTGGCTTTAAGCAGCGTTACCCTTTTTGTAGCCGGTAGAGGGCAGCGTTGTGTGCCATCAGAAGAACGTACATGTGACGGTGATTCAACTGTTTTATTGGGTGCAGTACAGTATGGTGTTTGTATTTTAGATTACAGTGAATACAGTAAAACTATTCCTATATTGTAGATATTACTAGTCCTAATGATTGGACTTGCAAACATGAAATCAAGCAAAAGCCCCAGAGCATGTTAGCTGGACTAATTTATCATAGTTGAGGCAGATTCCCATGTTATAAGACACTTGCCCTTTTGGAAACTTGTTGAACTGTAAAGTAACTTGAACACAAATGCCATGCTGTAATTTCTTTGTTTGTTTAGATTTTTTTAGTCATCCCAGAGGGTAAAATGAATGTTTGAATGCAAATGCACTTTTAGAAAAAGACATTTAAAACTTGATCATAATTTTAAATCCAGAAAAGGCATGTAAACCAGGTGTAAATGTATCATGGTGTAAATGGACATTGTATGCTTTATGATGAAGAAACCATTAGTTCATTATGGCTTTTACGTTATAGATTGCTTTGACTAAAAGCGAATGATGAACTGCATCCAAACAAAAACTTTGTTATGAAACTGTACAGAAAGCATCTAGTGTTGAATAAATATAACATTTAATGTATTTGTTTCCTTTTCATTAAGGGATACATACATATTTAGGGCCAGACTATTGCAATGACACATTCCAAAGTGTTTGTCACAACAGCATTACAGCCAACCAGTATATTAATCTAGTTAGAACCAACAAAAGCAAGTATTTTTTATTTAGGGCCACAGATATGAGCCAAGGAAGGCCATTGACTTAAAGCGAGACAGCAGGCACAAGTCAACACTTTCAACTTTAAGATTTTAACCCAGTTTAATCTCTTAACACATAAACTTTCACCTGGAAATGGATGAATTGCCAAATCTTCACAATAGGGTGTTTACTTATTGCACCTGATTCAATATCTCCATAGATTAACACAGGAAATTGTAACTTCAAAAGCCATTTCCTCAGAATGCATTTTTGTTTCACTCTTGCATCAACATTTCAACTTTAGTAGCACCTACAGCCATCAGACATCTTGTACTTGACAGAGGGATTTGTTCAATCCCTCGTTTGTTCAGAGCAACGTTTTAATTCCTAGCATGATTTATTGAGATTTATTGTTTTTAAGACCAAAAAAACAAGGCAAAATTTAAATGTTTAGATTTATTCACGTATAACTAGTTTATTCAAAAACTAAACAACATTCAAAATCCCCTCTGAATAAATCTTTGCAAGTAATATCAAGAAAATAAAAACATACATTTATATCTGGCTATATCCATTATTTAGATTTCATTGCAGAAAATATAGGCAATTTTCAATCAGTAATATACAGCAAAAGTTTACATTTTTTCCATATTCACCTGCAGTGGCTCGCCTTAAGACACCTATTTGATGTATTTAGTTTTTGTTCAATAGAACAAACTACAGTTAATATTTTAAGATATGATAGTTCTTTATTGATCTCACGATGGAGAAATTCACTTACAACTCTTAAGACAGGATCACACGGGGGTGCAAAAAGTCAGGAAAAAACGTGCCATCAAGAAGAAAGTAAGTATGCAAAAACAGGTAATAATAGTACTAAATAAATTAAAAGTCTCTTAGCATCTACCAATGAAAAAACTATATAGACACCTCTTATGTACACTGCATAAAAAATAAGATAGAACTATAATATGTATATGACTATGGATCCAAGTATGAATAAATATATATATTCATTTTGTCATTATATTCCCTTCTTTCCTTAAGGCTGTTCCATGTCAATACACCACATTTTTCATGTGTCGGTATCAGCGAGTACCTATCCAATGCCAAATTGTGTTTTTGGGTTCTCAAGACACTAAAACCACAGCAGATACATTTGTTTTACTGTTTTTGCAAACAAACTGCTCACTGCACTCACTGTGCACAGACTTGATTATTTTGCTACAACTCTGAGCCCAAGTTTTGGATAATATGTGGGTGGACAAAATCAGAACACTGTTCTGAATCAGCATGGCTATTAATGAAAAAGAGTGACATGTGACATATGGACAAAAACCAGCAGCATTTGACCTCAGAGATTGAGATCTTAAATGTGAACATCTGTGGGATGAAGTGTTTGTCTGTCAAAGGCCTGAGCAGACTGAAGGCACAGTGATTACGCTGTTACGATTCAAGTTTTTCCTGTTCGTCCCCAGTGGGACATGGCCTAATGGGTCATGGGTTACCCGAGAACCTGCTTGAATGGGCGGGCGAAGGGGAATGATTCTTATGTGTGAATACTTGTGGGAGTCGGGAGGTTGGGTGCGTGAAGGGGATATGCCTCTTTGTGTATATTCATGTCAGCCAGGGGATTGAATGGGGGAAGGGGATTGGTTCTAAGTTGCAAGGCGCTTTGTGTTACATTCCTGTATGAAAAGCGCTTTATAAGCAAAGATTGATTTGATGCCTACCAAAATAAATCATAGCTCCTTTTCAGGGCAGGTGTCAGTGTTACCTGTAGCACAGCATTATGGTAAACAATTCATGAAGCTACCGTCAGCCATGATAAACTAGTGCATATAGTTACTGGTATATGAAGAGTTATTTTAACAGGGCTCTTATTGTTAGTGAGTTAGTCCAGTATTAGGTCTTCTTCACACATTAATCAGTGTTAGTTACAGGCCTACAATACATTCATTATTGAATTATTACATTAAACACAGGTTATTAGCCTGAATGCACTTGTCTTGGGAGAAAGAAGATGGCTTTCTGTCCGATGTGAGTTCTTGGACCAGCTTTGGTTTTCCCGTTCTTTTTCAGGCCTACATACCAGTTCATCTCTTTGTAGTGTTTGGACAGATAGGTGTTGTAGTGGTTTTCCTCTAGTTTCTCCAAGAAGTAACTTTCCTCGTTTACTGTTGGCTGAGAAACATAGAATACATTTTAGACATGACATGTTAGATGGCAAGGTTGTTTGAAATCAAGTGCCACCGCATTCAGAGGCAACTTACTGAGCTGTACAAACGACCCTCGCTGTTCATAGCCAGGTATCTTCCAGCCTCCTCCCCAAAGATGACCACAACACCTCTGTCCACAGCTTTGAGTTTCAGAAAGGCTGGTCAACACAATAATTTACATTAGGTTTCATGAGTTTTGAGGCTCTGCGGTGGCCATTTCCGAGGGCCCTAACAGAGTTGCGCTTACTGTGTTGGTCCCTGTCGTCCCTCTGGCCCCGCACTGTCCCATCGGGGAGGAGCTGGAGGTGGTGTCCGCCATTCATGCAGTACAGCCGCGTGAGTCGCCTGTAATCCGGCAGGGCCTCCCTCTGCTCAGCCTGCTGCTCCACCACTTCTCCCTCCATCATCCACGGCGGCGGAGGAGACAGAGGCCGAGGATTTGGGCCCACAAGGTGACCTCCTTTTGGAGAAAAAGTACTGAATACGCTGCGGCTCTGTCCCCTGAGGTGGTCAGGTGCTCTAGGCTCGTGCATGAGCGATCAAAGAATGCGCGCGCCCAAATTAAAAGCCAAAGGTAGTCAAGCACATTTATCTATTAAACCTTAAAGGGCCATTAACAACAGACCCACTTATGTGTTATGAAGATGAATAAAAATTGAAAAAGTATGTACTTATTTAATACAAAATTAGGATTTTACCTAAATACTGTATATACGTTTCTCTAGTTTTGTTTTAGTTTTTAAGTCAAAAATAAATACCAATTTGGCCCCAGAATCTCACAATCTGCTTCATTCAGTTACCTCATGTGAAAGAATAAAACCCAACAGACAAATGTGTAGGTTTGCTCTAATAAAAACTGCCAATGTAAAACAGAAGCAAAGAACCCAGTCAGACCAAAAGTAACAGTTCGACCTTTAATCAATGGAGGAAAAGAGGGTCAGGGCTCACACTACAGAGGAGAAATAATACACAGGGTATAGAAAAACTATTATCAGGGGACAAGTACACCACATATTCTTTACAATGGATTATATATACATATTCAAATCTTTAAGCTAAACAAAGCTTTAGAGAAAGCATATACCAGTGAAACATGATCGGCCCTTGATAAATTTCCAAAAAGGTAATGTCTGCATATGTTTTATACAAAATAGATTTTCAAACAATATTTGGGTAGTGCAATTTTTTAAGATTCAAGCTGGTTGATTACTTTCACAAACAGTTTTTAGAGTGAAAAAGACCGACTCCTATCCTATTCACAGTATTACGTAAATTGACCAAAGCTGTCACTTTAGAATAAAAAAAGTAATAACACACAATGATCTGTACAATTGTTACTAGTTTCGATAGCTTACATAGACACGTAGTGGGTTAGTTGTTAGTTTGCTTTGGTCACCTGTTGTTGAACATAAACTTGTTTTTTGTGCATTCTGGGTGAGTGTTTTCCTGAAAGTCTGACCTGCAGAGATAAGGGTTTTATGGTGAATCTTAAATAGCTTATATTTTGTGAAACTGAAAACGGAAGCAGCCATTGTTTGTTATGTAAAAAGTGATACTTTGTTTTCTATTGCATATATATATATATATATAGTAGTCCCCAATAGTATATATTGAGGGTGGTGTTTGTATGAAAAGAGGCATGTGTGCGTCTCGGATATATACCTGTAAAAAAAGCAGCAGCAAGAGATTATTTGGAAACACTGAATGTGAAAGTAACCCACGAGTGACGCGTAGGCAGTCGACAAATATCATGGGTTTGTACCAAAAAGAAACAATGACGAGCGCCTTTTCAGATGTCATTGGGCTGAGTGTGAGAAACATGTTACAACAGATTTATTAACAACCCATTAATGACAACTAAACACAGACAGGAGACGAGGGACTTGGACAGAACAGCTTGTTGAACATGAAGCGCATTTTAAACCTTAAGCATGAGCAAAATAAAAATGTCTTGATTACTGAGTGGTTAGGATATGTTTTTTTGTATTTTATTTTTTATCCAAAGCTACATTTTCAGCTCTACGTTACAAGCACCAGTTTGGACGTTGAAGTCACTCAACTTGACAGATTTTAAAATTTGGATCAAAGTGCCACATTTTGTTGTGCTTAGGCCAAAAACATAAGTGCTGGTGTCGACCGGGTGAGAATATTGCAACACATTTTTAATCACTGACAACACAAAGAAAACAATAACACGACCTACACAGTTCTTTGTGACTACACGACACTTCAGAGTGATTCTATGGTTGAATTCAGGAATTAAAAGTTGGGATAAGCAGGATCATCGTTACCACTTCACGATTCAGACAAGTTCTCAGGTTTTTATGCACAAATACTGACAAAGCTCCAGTATCACAAAGTATATAAAACAAGGATTTTTGGCACTGAACGACTTTCCAGACAGTGGCTTTCACTGACGAAGGGGATAAATGCTAAGTGCTAACATTGGGGCATATGTGCAAATATACCAGACGCTGAGGATGTGACGGACAGGTCAAGGTGGCTACAGAGTGCTGTTTAAAAAGGGGTCGAGCTATGGCCAGCTGTGCAAGACTTATCTTACTTGAATCTGTGATGAGTGTTTTATGCACAACTCTTCAATATCAAATGTATCAAACAAAATGCATAAGCTCCATAATAAACATTTAATGCCTTTCTGTTACATAACAACAGGATGGTGCGGTAAGAGCAATGCTAAAACTTAACAAGTAAAAATGAATTATGCATACAACACAAAATGCTCCGTTTTCTGCAGTAGCGGCACCAGGACTAACTATTTGGGTGGACAGGAAGAAAACTTGGCGTTCACTCTCTGAACACAGCCACAAGTGCATGGCAAGTCCTGCAGACGAAGACACGGCCTGTGTCTCTGTCCCGCTGTCGAGGACAGACCCATCCTCACTCAGTTATGAACACTGATGTGGTCCTGACCACCTGAGCCGCCTGCCCACCTAGGCCCACCTCTGGCGCCGCTTACGTTTTTCTGATTGGTTGACGCAGATATTTGTCACATTCCACTAAACTATTAGAGCGGTCAAGGGGCTATCTTCTATTAAAATAAAGAAAAATAGAAATCAAAAGTAAAGGAACAGTCTTTTAAAGCCTTTAGGAGGACACAAAGTGCTCACATCGCACTCAGGGAATTAAATGTGCAGGAGATTGCATTAGAGGAAAACAGGCTTTCCATATTCATTCTCAACAAAAAAGACCTTTTCTTCACACAGAGGACTGAGCTGCCACTTCTAAAGATAAACACAGCAACTGAAAAAGAAACATCGCAACTGCATGTTAATATGAAAGTACAATCAATGTATGCGGAGGGGAGACCATGACAAGATTGGTGAAGCATGCCTCGGATAGTCAGGAAGAAATGGATAGGATATATCAAGCAAAAAGGCACATTATTTTTCCCTTTTTTGTAACGTGTAAACTTGGAAGAGGTTTGTGAGAGAGAAATCATCCTTAAAACGAGCACATAGATGAAAAGAAAAAAAAAAAGATTTCAGTTTTAAATAATTTGAAGCCTCTAATGAGAAACACAATCCAAAAACCTAGTTAGAGCATGTTATCATCTTAAGCTCTGCTACCCTTTGTGGTAACACGACCTGGGGACTAAATAGAATAAAAACACATTGGTATTATTTGAAAAAGTAAAAAAACACTATCAGAATCTAGATAGATAGTAATTACCTATTTAAGAAATTGTTCAGATTTGAAGGTAAGGGACCTGAG
Organism: Lesueurigobius sanzi; assembly: GCA_900303255.1. Taxonomy (NCBI): domain Eukaryota; kingdom Metazoa; phylum Chordata; class Actinopteri; order Gobiiformes; family Gobiidae; genus Lesueurigobius; species Lesueurigobius sanzi. The sequence continues at coordinate 16,594 of OMNZ01018823.1, read as the reverse complement.
ACAACATGGATGCAAGTCTATTTCTCTGATGATACAAAACATTTCCTACGCGTTACACACCGTATGTGAAACCAACTAAAATGAAAACAAAAGCTGTGTGCTCTCTCGGTGGTGCCTCCTCAGTTTGCCCTCAGACCATTGAGCCAATGCCAGGGGTGCTGTCCCAGTAACAAAACTGACTTGTGGGGTCCTCGGTGCGCGCTGTAGCTCCTGGAGTGGGGCGGGTGGTGAAGGGGTTTAAGGCATTGTGTCTGGGGCAGGAGAGTGTCATCTCTGGTGAAACAGCAGAGCCTTCACGCTCCCAGCCTTGAATTTTGGTAACTGGTTGCTGATGATCTCTGCCAACATCTCGGGGAACTCCACGGACAGGGACTTGTTCACAAATGTGTAGAAACAGAAGTTGAGGAGACCGCCAACCATCTGAAGGCACAAACACATTCGTCAATGTTCAAGCTGCAGGAGTGATGTTAAACGTTTTAATTTAGTTGACCAATAAATCAGGTCGGTTAATGCTCTCCCCCATCTTAGGTCTTCACTGGTGATAGGCGAGTGAAGCTTTGTGACACTTCAAGGCTTTCCTAGCGGTCATTTTCACACCGACACTGGTTAGTTCGACCTAAAGGGGCTCCCGACCCAAGAGCGATGCTTTAAGGTCAGTGTGAATCCAGCCGCAGCACTTTAGACCGGTCTAAAGAGCTCCGTAATATACACGCACTGCAGGATGAAACGCTTGGAACATAGAGCTGACGAGACAAATCTTCTCTCCATCTCTGCGCAGTAAAGCCTCCCCGATTTAAGCAGTGTCTGCTCCATGGTTAGTCCTACCCATTATTAAAGACCACCAGGGCAGGAAAGGTTATATCTTTTACATTTCACAGATATGAAATATTCAAATCTAAAACTAGATTCATTGTTAAAAGATCAGAAAAGGTGAGGGCATCGCAGGGTTCAACTGTATGGAGGATCTGGTACTAACTTAGAATTAGAGAAGAGAGACCGGATCTGAGGCAGTCTTAGTCCGACTTACATAAAAGTCCTTTATTTAGGCCTTCAGACTAAGAGTGCCTCAGATCCTCTCTCCCCTCTCTAGATTGATTATTAATTCTAATATTTATTCATTGACAATTACAACATATGTCACAAGAAGCAAAAATGGTTAAATTGTGTTGTTTTTGTTCTCACAGCAAATCAGAAAGCAGAAAGTGCTCATTACTCAGGGTTGCCAGATCCTATGGTTAAATACATATTGGAAATGAATAATGACTCTCCATCTTCCACAATCCTGTCCCCAATTAAGTGTTAGAGCAGTCCTGGAGTGGCATGTTTATAGTTCATTTGCATCAAACCCAGCCCAGTTGTAGTTGTGTCATTTTTTTAAAGCGCAACACACAAACATTACTTTAAAGATAATTTGAAATATTCTGGTGTTCAAAAGGTCAAACACATGTAAGCTGCCATGTTTGTTTTGATACAGTTATGTGCATCAAAAATCACAGGGAGCGATCCAGGCTTGCCTTGATTATTAGTATTTTATGCAATATCCCACCATTCAGGTCCGACCAGTTTGTTTACTTCTTCATACCTCGTGCATGGAGTCCAGGAGCTTGGTGAGCTGATAGAAACGTTGCCAGTTCTGACTTGAGTTTTCCTCTCGTTTTACTATTGCTTTGCCCAGCTCCTTTATGTACGACATTCGAAGCTCATCAAACACAGCCTGGCTCTTTAGCCCGTCCTTTGGCACTGCAAGACAAGGTTTTGGCAAAATTTATATCTGACCTGTTTGAATAGTGAATTCATGCAAATAAATATATGCAAGTCATGGTTTTCTAAATTTAATTTTAGTCTTGTTTTGGTGAAGAGTTAGAATTTTTGTTGAAAAAAAAAATCAAAAACTCAAATTGACTGTAATGCACTGTTAAAATGGCTTATTAAACCATTGTAATAATATAGTTATTGTAATATCAAGACAGCTGTTTTTTTCTATTCCATAGAAATGACTAAAATGACTATTAAATAGCCTATTAGATAATCAAAGATCATCTTTATATTCAATAGAGGAAAAGAAGTCAAATTGTTGCCTCCACATGAGCCATACAGCTTATTCATGTTTCATAGGAGGATCCTGTAACTAATGTCATAGTGACTAAAGTGTCTTGTACCTGTGCTGAGCAACAGCAGGACCTTCATGCACAAAAATTCATCGTGAGAAACCTGCAGACGAACAAACTCGCTGGAAATCTTCAGCATCTGCTCAAACTGGTCAGTCATAAAGGGCATCTTCATCCTGTCCCTGAAACAAAAAGTAAAGTATAGATTTGGCTCAAGGATTTAAAAGCATCAAAGCGTATCACAAACTGGTTGACAAACTGATTTTGGAGGTACTCGCTTAAAACTACTCAATGTTTTAGTCCTAATTGATTCCTGGTTTAGCCCCAGTTTAGGCCTGGTTTGGTTCTGTTTTGGTGGTACACACGAAGGCCAATATTTTCTTAAAATGGCAGTAAGAAATGATTTGGAAAAAATGCAATTCATAACTTTCTTTAACAAAATGAGTCATGTTTATTAGTACTTACCAGTAGTGTTGTCACGAAAACATTTTAGGACAAATCTCAATATGCAATATCAACACAAACATCCACTTCCACATCCAATTTTAACATTGTGTCAATGATGCAGTCCAATCAGTTATTATACAAGTATAAAGTACTATAGTGAATTTCAAAGTCTTTAGAATTTTAACATTATCAAGGATTTATCCTACTTCTATTGATACCTGCATCGTTTAGATACAAGATTTAGTATCTTGGTAAATATTTTTTGAATGTACTATAATATTGTGTAGTAACAAGCCGAGTGCACTCGCTGTGCTCTCCTCACACAAGTACATGCAGAATAATAATGCGTGGAAGGAGGAGGCTGAAGAGTAGATTTGTGGTGACAACTGACAGACAGGTGCAACATTTGACAGACTTGCTCCACATTGCATTAGGGAAGTGTACTGTGCATAATGCACATAACAAACACTGGCGGGATGGCAGATGCTCAAGTTATACTTCTTTCACAGTAAATTAAACTGAAGTAATTAAGTGAGCAAAGTAAAGTAAATGTAAAGTACTTACTCATTGATGACAAGATCTGGAGCAAAGCACAGCATGCTGCCATTGCATTGCTGATAGGACCTCCATCCCAAACCAAATGTCATGATGAAGAGCCAGGAGCACTGCAGCAGGGTCATCTGATCATCAAGATGCAAGTTTCTGAATCCTGAGATGCAACACATTGATAGAATTAAGAATCTTCGCTCTAAATATACATTTATTTTTGGAGACATAACGTTTTAAGTAAAATTGAATACTTAAAAGTTTGTATACTTATGCAAGAATGGGAAAAGTAAACTAAATAAATTCCTGGATTTTTCATGTCCTAAACTGGAACATTTTACCTGGACAATTTCAGAAATTTGAGACCAGAGGGCTGTTACATGAAGCTGGCTTACTCCGTAAGCTAGGCTTATTTGTCCAAGTCTGGCTTATGTTGTTGAAAATATACCTAAACCTAGCCCTAACCCTAACCTTAAAGTTTTACCTGTTCCTTAATTTTTGTCATGACATCTCAAGTTTTCAAAGCAGACAGTCCTTCCCCTCATCGACCACAACTGACCCCTGATTGGCCAGCTGTAACATCGGTCCTGGGCAAACTTTGACATTGGACTCTTAATTACTTGGTGATATCAGATCCTGCGCGCCGAGCCCAGCTGTTTGAGCCGCTCTTTAGACCGGCCTAAAGTGGATTCACACAGACCTTAAAGCGCAGCTCTCGGCTGCCCCTTTAGGTCGACCTAACTTGTGGCAGAAAACAACCTGAGTCTGGCTCAGTTACTGGGGACATTTAGTCAGAGAACTTAGCTTGACACTTTATAAACACTGCACTCTTATGACACACTGAGGATAAAAACACATTTATTACTGATGCTGATGTTTTATTATTAGATCATTGCAACTAGATTTAGAAAGAATTATGTATTTCGCTGACAAAGAAAATATTGAGCAAACATTATGGTTTATTGATAGGCTCATTAATCATCCATATTTAATGAATGTGTACAGTATATACATTTATTTGTATTTTTCATTGGTTCTATTATTGTTCTTTATGTTAAGCACACAATCATATTTATAAGGACATGAGGAGCACTTTAATGTCTGGGTCAGACTGGGTCTTAAGTGTGTGACGGTAAAACACCAGTGTATGATGAGCATTGCGTGGGAACGTTATAAAGTTCGGCCTTTGTTTCATTACTTTCCTCGCATCAAATGCAAATGTAGGTGGCGCATTTCCGCATTGTTTTTCCGCTCAGCCTCTCGTGTCTTTAAAGGGAGAGAGGTGTGCGTGTCCTCTTTGTAGTCTTGCATTGACACTCGATCATATCCCGGCTCCTCTCTTGTCGGCTGCCTGGCGCTCACTGCAGTAGCCCGGTTTATCGAGTCAGACTGGGCTAGTTAACGAGTGTGGTGAAACGGACTGAGCCTGAACTCATGTGTTTATGCTTTGTTAAAGAAGTATGGCCATAAGCCTCGCTTTACTGAGCCAATTTTATGAAACAGCCCTCAGGAGTCCAAGAATTTATCTGGATTTTCAAAAACACACAGGAGCTGCACCTCATGGCATGAACAAATGGGGTGCGAACAACTGAGATGTTATGCTCTCTTATCTACCAGATAGAGTACAGTACTGACCTGGCAGAGACTTGGCCCACTTGACCGCAGAGATGACCTGCCTACCCCCCAGTCGGTTCAGGTGAGTCATTAGGCGTGTGGATGTGTCGGGGAGAGTGCTGTCATAGCCTGCATATATGGTATCTGGCTCGATAGCTTTCAAGAGTGACAGCATGGTGGGCACAAGTTGGGGCATACATTTGGGCATAAGGGCGCGGGGCTCGACAGGTGGAGACGGAACCACCTCTGGCACATTGCTCTGCTGCACGCCTTTTAGACGGTTCTTCTTGATTTTACGAGCTGGGGAGACAAAGACATTGTTACATTAACGAATCGGAAATGGGAGATAAATGGCGTCTCATTGGGACAGACCTTCAAGGTTCATGCCCGCCATCAGACACTTGCGAAAACGGCAAGCGGGACAGTTCTTCCTCCGGATTTTGTCGATGATGCAGTCATTTCTGCCAGCACACAGGTAATTATGCTGCCCTATAGCGAACAGAAAAGACGCTAGCCTTGGTGTGTGTAACAAACACTTCAAATGGAGATCTATAGAGGAGAGTCATGTACCTTCCACCGCTCTCTTAAAAAAGACCTTGCAGCTGCCGCAGGTGAGGACGCCGTAGTGACAGCCTGACGCTTCATCTGAACAAACCAGGCAGACTTTGTGAACCCCACTTTTCCCTTGTGTGGAGGCCGGAGCACTGCTACTCTCCTTATGAGTGGAAGAACTACACAGACAACAGAAGACAAATGAAAGATGTTAAGGCATTTACTTAGTATAATATATGTGAAGTTGAATTATATGTTGTTTATGACTTACTCATAAAACATGTATTACGGTCATTGATGTAAAATATGGTATACACAATTACACACTTTAAATTTCACTGTAGAACATGTAAATTGCATTAAGGTGATACTGTGTGTATTAAGCTTAATCAAAACAACAGCACATTCTTCAACCTCTTTCTGAGGATGTCTTTTTTATTTTTATTATTTCACTATTTATGTACATTACACACTTTGTACTATAGACTTTTATTGTGTATTTGTAAATATTTTAGAAAGGTCCAACCAGGGACAGGAGTTGAAAATTAGCACAAGCTATAAATTCTTTATGCATGCAAACTTGTATTGTAACTATGTTGACTGCATCGTCCCTGACAAATAAATGAATAAATAAATAAAATAAAACTTCTTTTGATCAACTCTAGCGCAAGATGTGTCAGAAAAAATTAATGAAATACAATATACTGAACTACTGAACTTGCTTAAAACGGCCACAAGGCGTCGCTGGGCTTTGCTGCATCCATGCGACAGAGGTACACACCCCCCTGTCTTAAAGCAGTGGCCACAGCAACAAGATGTAGAGGAAATCGAGAGGATATGAAGCTATGTCTAGGCAACATGCTGCACTGGAGTATTCAGATTGTGAACCAATGAACAAACAGAAAAGCCAAACTGAATTACAAAGAAAAGTTACATTACATGTTGCAGATATGCAGATATTATCAAAGAAGCCAAGCCACCTTTGGTCAACATAGGTTTGTTTTAGGCCCAGCCCAGGGTCTAGTGGGCGTAGCTGTAGCAGGATGAGCAAACCTAAGCAGAACATCAAAGCCTGAGCAGCTTTTATGCTAAAACACTGAGCAGGGCTCTTAGGAGGCTGTCTCACCGCGGCTCGAACTAAGAGCTTTCAGAGCACACACTGTGGTCAATAAGTCTCCATTTTCACTTTGTGCCGACAGATTACCGGAGTCATACCTTCAGTTCAAAACTTTCCTGTTCATTGTGCCACACATCAATCATCGTTTAAAGAGAGAGAACCAGTGACACGTGACGGGGAAAGATATTGGATAAAGAGATGTAGGGCTGCTGCTGCATAATTAATCACTATCTTATTGAAATTGCAATTAAAATGGTGCAAAATCACATGGACTGTAGTCATTTAGGCAGTGCAAGACCAAAATATTCAGTCCCCATATGGTCCTATGCTAAAAAAAAATAAATAAAAAAAAACAACCAATTTTGTAGTTTAGAGGCACATGTTATACTTCGTATACACTTCGTATCACATGGATTAGTTTAGCAGTTGTGCTTTTACTATTATTTTGAAAACAAAACACAATCAATGTCAGAAAAATAGCTACCCATTTTTCCAACATTGTGCAGCCCAATTATAGAGGTTTAGCCATTTGATCACCATAACTTTATAATGATCCAACAGTAACTATATACAGTAGAAAGTTAACTCTGTAATTCAACACAAACAGTTTGAGCATTATTAATAATGCCACACTATCCTTTGGTATCATTCACCACAGATACATGTCAAATTAAAGACTTGGGCTGCTGTTTATGATGTAACAGTCATGCCGTGTGTCTCGTTAGGACTTGGGAGGTTTCCCTTGACACACGGCTAATAAGTCTCCCGTCTGAAGCGGCAGGGTGCTGGCCTGCTGGGAACGCGTCAGCAAGGCAGCTTTACGGCTATTTGTTCAAATCCAATTATGATGGCATGATGTGTGTGCAACTGAAGTAAGCCTAGTGTGTCAGACCAAATGTTTACATCTAAATTATGTAATAACTTGGGTTTTGACAATTTGTTTTGACACGATCATAGCTGTGCACCAATATAGGGAGGCATATTTCCTCTTTTCAAAAGAATCTATGAAATCAGGAAGTGCTTGCATTCTCAGAGTCTATTGTTGGTCAGAAGTGAACCGCGGCTTCCTTCATGTAGGCCTCAAAAACAGAAAACGGGCAGCAAAAAAAGTTTACCCTCAACATCTGAAAGGGAGTGATCAATCATCCTGGTTTCAATGAGGCAAGCCATCTAATGCACTTACCATAATGCCAGTGGCCCAGTGCCCTGCTTAACAATAATCTGCTCTTAGCCGCCCGTGTCACGAGTGGGTCGCACTGCTCCGCCGCAAACCTCGGAGTTCACGTCAGACATAAACAAATATCAGAGTGAAATCTCAGTCCTGCTCTGCCCATTCACTAATGAGACAAACATTGTGCATGTGAAAATAGACAGAATAAAAATATCAGAATAAATTAGCTTATAAAAAATAGGAGCAAGGAAGAATTTTCATTGTAAAATTGCAATTTCCGAGCTCGCAGTCGTCCAGCAAAGACATTTTTACCAAGATAATCAATTTATCTAGTGAATTGTAATTGCTTATTTCATCACTAGGCTTCTAAATGTAGTTCATAGAATTAAAAAAAACATGTCACGGTTGAGAAAGATTGAGCAGAGGCAGTGATGGTTTCACTCTTCTTGTTTTTTCAATTAAAGATAAACTAGTATCATATTCTATGCATTTCACACAAAAAAAACTTTATTTCACTCATGGTTAGTGGTTGTGTGAAGCCATTTATTGTTTTACTCCTGTTCAACTGGAAACTAGCCAAATGTCCCTGATCAAAAGTTTATTTGTTTATTTATTGTGCACAGACAAACATCAATTGTTTCAGAGAGTCCAATTTTGTCAGAGTCCTGTATTTCAGCTGAAGTGAGTTTTTCTTTGCTCCTGAACAATTTTCCTGGCAGTTGTTGAAGGTCATGTAAACGTTAGATCAGGGACATTTCAGTAGTTTGTTTCATTATGATTTCAAAAGAGAAGACTCAATTCTTTGACAATAAATAGCTTCACACAACCACTAACCATGAGTGGAAAAAAAGATTTTGGTGTCATCATTCACATTCTATGAAAAATAGTCATAAGATTAAAAGGGCATGTAAACTATGAACACAACTGTATTATGCTTAAATCTGTGGTATCGGCAGAAACGCTGACACCAGCTTTGGTATCGGAACAACCCAAGATCAAAATTTGCACTAATCAACACCTCATTTACTCATCCGCCTTTACAGTGTGTCAGGCCCTCCAAAATAATAAACAAATAAACAATGCATAAAGAAGCTATGAAGTGACTTCTCTTGTTTGTGACAATGTGTTTTTGTATTTGCAAATGTAAATATTTTTGCGCTCAGGTGTGGACAGGAGTGTTGCTGTTGTGGTATTGTCAAACATATTTTATTCTTCTAACCTGAAGCTTTATTTCTCCTCACTAACAGGTGGAGACAAAATTAAGCCTTGAAATGTATTTTATTTACAGTGAAGTTCAGTGACGTTTAGTCTTTCACAGTGTTGATTGGTTATCTCTGGTTGTTCCGGCACAAACATTGGTGCTACAGGAGAGAGCAGTAGCTGTGGAGGTGGGTGGTGCTTAAGACCTATAAATGCTGTGCAGTGGAGTGCTACTGTGTGCAGCTGGACACCTCTGGAATGTGGGCGGAAGCAGCCACAGAAGTCATACTATGCTGACTCGGCAGCGTGAACTAAAGTTAGACGAGGAACTGCAAACAAAATGCAGCCTGAGCAGAACCCTCCAAACGTCAGTATGGGAATTTATAAAAGCTGTTGCAGAATCAAAATGAAAAGGTTTGTCACAAAAGTGCAGTTCCACTGGAATGCTGTAATAATGTGGATGTGCTTGGAATGGCAGGCATTTGATTTGGTGCGTTTGCTCGGCGCCAGCTGCAAAGAGAGGCGCGCAAGAGAAAGTAGGTCAGGAGAGTCGGAGCAGCTCAGTGCTGCACTATGTCACACCCACGTGCACTACAGGCACAACACACATCCATGAATAATACAGAGCACTAACCAACATGCATGTCTCATTTACAACATGCACTGAGTCACAAATGATTTACAGCCGCTGAAAGCTACAGCTGACAGTCAGGGCCCCAGGCCTCGGCCAGAGGAGGCAAAAATAGAGAACGGGGCAAGAAGAGAGGTGAAATGTCCAAAGACAATTCTCAAAGTCTAAATTACATCATATGAATGGAAAGGATTTTCAGATATGCTTTTTACTTAAAGTACACATGTTTTTCACACTCAGAATATATCTCAGTAGATATAGGTCCACATTGGCACACTTGGATCAAAATATTTTTCTGTTCTTATTGTGGTTTACAGAAGTTTCACAATAATTTGTAAATCTTTGTGCATCAAAATGCAACTAAAGATGAGTTGTTCCATATTACTTCTTTGTGACCCAAAACACAGTTATGTTATATTTTGCCCACTCTATTATATAATATAATGCTTTTATTACATTATTAAATTACATCAATTCATGTATTTATAAAAATACATAACCGCTCTGGAATGTAGTAAACATGATGAAGTTTCTGTGAAACCATTTGCCATGAGAGATTAACAGAAAAACATTAGTTTTCTTCAATTCAAGTACAGTTAAAAAATATATATAAATAATAATAAATAAGTGATGTATGAACCATTATAACAAACAAAACCAGCAGTGAATCTCACCCACAGCAGCAGGATTTAGTCTATGTTTATGTCATTACATGTGACCTATAAACAGGATTCTGCGCTTCTGTTCGGGCCAGCAGCAGACGAAGGAAATGCCGTGCTAAAAACAAATGTTACATAACAGCTCAAGGCGACTCCACAATATTTAACAGAGGAAATATTTGTCTTCATTTCCCTCCCTTTTCTGCATGAGTTTCTCATAATGTTAATCAGGTTATGCCACACCAAAATCAATCATGCATATGTCAGGCACAGACACGGAAATAAGGCCTTCTTCAACTGAAGTATTTCTCATTGGATGGAAAGTGTTGCATGTAAACCAAGTGGTAAAATAATACTGGGGCCATGGAGAGATTAAATGTGTCTTATGAGCTTGTGTTGTAAGTCCCTCTTCCATGTAATGCTTGAAGACAAAAGCTGAGCAGTGAACCTATGGGCTACAGCAGGTCAGAGCCATGCTTTGGAGAGCAGTGGTGGCGTGACAAGCTGGTAATGATGGGAACCTCTCGACAGTCAAAGCGCCTAGAAACAAGCCACTAAATGTCACACATGTTGGAAATAAACTGGCACAAAGACACAGAAGGCAAACCATTATAAACCCAAATAAACCCTCATTTAAATGGGCTATTGAATATCAAGGTCACCCTGCAGCGAGGTAACCGTAGTTTCATAGTAGCCAAGATACTTCTGTGTAAACAGAAAAAACAAAACTCTTCCAGGTGCAGGCCTCTGCTGCCATGGCAAGTTCCAAAGATTGCGTGCCATTTTTAAGACAACACCTGAAGCTTCATCACTACCTGTCTGATGTGGTTTTTCAGATGAATGCATGGATGCAAAAGACAAAAACACATCTCTCTGGTCATGTGACTTTCTACTTTCAGAGCTACTCACAACTGGGCCTCACAGCCAACATTGAAGCTCAACCCTCACAAGTTTACAAGCAGCCAAGTAATAAGCTAACAAAAGACACTTTGTAAGGCAAGGCTGCATAGTAAATACTGCTGGTGAGTGGTGAACAAGTCCTGTTCTACTGAATGGCAGCTTACAGAGGAAAATATTTACACAAATTAAACTCCACAGTATCACGTGGTTAAGAGACAGAAGGCAACAAGTCAATTCTCATTTTCTACTGATGTGGACCGTTTCCTTGTTCACAGAGCTACCCTTTCTCTTGAGGCCACAGGGAAATTGCTCAATAAAATGTAATGCAAGACAAGCTTAATATTCTAAAATGTATCATATTTTCTGTTAAGGCTCTAAATGTCAACTGCCAAATCTCTGGACAAGGTATTGATACATTTCCCTTTAAATGTATTATTATAGTAGACAGTGCCAATGATTAGGTTAAAATTGACGAGAAAAAAGGTTGTCAGCTAGAAATTGCTGAACTGTTTTGTATAGACAAGTTGAGTAGAGACGTGCGCTTGGCAAACCTCTGATAGTGATAGCTGATGATGCACCGATACAACTTTTTTGCTTCCGATATGATACTTGGGGTTTGATCTAACGATACTCGATACCAACCGATAACGTGAGATTTTCACAAAAGTAGGTCTGTAGACGACATATTTGTTGTTTATGTAAAAGAATCTAGTTTGCAGTGAGTGAACAACTTCCAACATAAAGTGATCTGATAATGCACTGCAAATAAGTTTTATAAATAATTCTCCAACAGTATTTCAATAACTAAAATACAGTGGACAATAATATTTCACTATTTTAGGTGTGACAAAAGCTGGCTACACACTAGGAGTTTATGCCAGATTTTTAGTCTCCCCGAGTTTGAGGAGGCATGGCTCAATAAAACTTTCTCACATGCCATGATTTGTAGTGGGGCTCCTCGCGTGCGTGCGTGTGTGTGTGTGTATTTTAAATCTCAAAAGATTTTAATATCCTGTCGTGTGTAGCCAGCTTTAGTCATAGGGTGTTTCTCAATTGCAAGGATCCTTCCTCCGAAGAACACTTCCTTGGTCGTGGGCAAAGTTGCAGTGCATTGTGGGTAATATTTTTGCTCTGATGATCCACATGTGTATGATCCTTCAAAAGTCAGCCAAAGGAAGGAGTCCAGCTGCAGAGGGTGTGAGGGTTTGCGTGAAATGGAACAGCACTTGGTAGCACTCTGATGACGTGGATTCCTTTGGAATGGTTCAGAGACCAAGGATCCTTGCAATTGAGAAACACCCATCGTTTCTGTCCCAGCCTTGATTGGTTGACGCTAACCTTAGCATTTGGCACGGTGATGATCAAAAGTACTGTAGTATTGCATAGTGTAAAACTAATTCAATGACTTCTAACAGTCATTGAATTAGTTCAATCAGTTATTGAATTCTACAGGTTAAGAGCTTTCAAATGGCAGACAGCATGTCCATATTCACTTAGATTCAGTTAGTGAAAGTATCGATTCAGTATTGGATATTTGGCATTGATACCCGTTACTGTATCAGATCGGCTCAAATATCTGATACCAGTATTGGATCGGTGCATCCCTACTGGTTATGCTATCTGAAACGATCTAGACACATAAATGATATTGTATGATTGTAAGCACATTAAAATGTTTGCAGCTGCACAACACTAACCTTTCATGATAGTCCATATGAGCTACACTACACAGCTAAACATGTGCTGCCAATTTACTTGCATTTAATATAGGATTAAATAGAGTGATGTTGAATGGATTGCACTTTGTTGCACTATGCAGTAATTTATGCAGACTGTATCATACCTGGTAAAAGAGGGGGAGGAGCTGGAGAAACTCTCGCTTCCTCTATGCATTCCCGAAGTCTCGCCATTTCCCTGGACTCTGTTCCAAGTACCACTGACGGCTGTTACTGGGAGGAACAGCGTAGTAACTGGCTTTTGATCTTTTTGCTGCTGCGTTTCGTTGCTTACTCCAAAATGAAAGCTCTGTCCTCCAGACGTGCTCACCCCACAAATAGAAATGGGGTTAGACCTGGGAAGATCGGAGGAGGATGTGCCACTAAGTTGACAATAATTCTGGCCTAAAGATGTTTTTTCCTGCTTTATTACTCCAGGGGTACTTAACTGAATGAGCCCACTGTTCTCTTTCTTAACTGAAATAGACAAATTGGATGAAGGTGTAAGCGGGGAAATTGAGGAAATACTAGCACTCGTCTGGGCAGTGCTAGTTATTTTACTGCCATTCAGGGCAACTGTGCCACTGTTATTGCTACTCTCAGCAAGGGTCGGCTTAATGTCTCTGTCGGAGCTGACATCTCCAAGTAAAGAGTCATCCCCCAAAGTAGAGAGGAAAGCATCGTCTCCCACATAAAAATCACAGGGGGACCCACTGAGCTCGAAGTCCTGAAGCAGGTCCAGCGTGTTGTCACTGAACAATTTCTGGTTCACATCAACATCTTTGCCAATGTGGTCAAAATCATGATCAAGGTCTATGGGATCTGGTTCTCCTTTATCCATAGAAAAGTCTGTTTTCAAGGGGAAAAAGTTGGGATCTGACCCTCCAATAAGGGAATCCATGGAGGACTGGGCAATGTCCTGGACACTGACCCCCAAATGGGATTTCTGATCTTTGGTTAGACCTCGGTGCTCTTGGTCATGGAAACCAACTGTAGCAGTGCCAGGAGGAGAAGCAAGATCTTCTGAGAGGGGGCTGTTGCTAAAGCCGTTTGGGACCTGTCCTGGCTGCATCAAGGGGCTTGGAGGAAATACTATAGAGGTGGCAGAGGTGATGGACATGGCACTGGGAGGAGCCACTCTTAACAGACCCCTCTCCTCAGAGCTTTCTGTGTAGACTAGTTTACTTAAATGGTCATCTCTTCTGTATATGAGCTTCTTTATTCCTCCATTGTCCATCTGTAGACGGTGAAAGAGAAACTAAGGTGAAACACTGATGAACAGTAAATGATTCGCTTAACAGCTATACAGGCAATATGTTCCAAAATGTTGTTTGTTGTGCAATTAAAGCAGACTTAATTTACACAATAATTAATATTATTATGTTTGTACAAAGTTTCTAGGTTTCTTCCTGCGCGCCCTTGGGCTAATGTTGCTAAGATGGTAAACGCTAGTTTTACGTAGAATAAGCCATCCAATGACACCAATGTATAACGAATGTATAAATAGTTTGGACATAGTGACGTACTATACCACCCAAAACATAAAATAATGGCTATTGTCTTTATTATTGTGAAAATTGTGATGGGTGGTGAAAGCTAATAGTAGCATGTTGCTAAGTGCTGACATGCGACGTAGCATTGCTGCTAACAGTTAGTTAGCATTGTGCTTACGTGCCCATTTCGCTCCAGTGACAGGACTGTTTGTTTGTAGCTATTCGGGTCGAGATGATCAAGTATCTTTAATAATTATTGGATTTTACATTTGTATTCGCGTTATCTCTACACACAAATTGTAAACAAAAATATTGCACTTACCCTTCAAATGACTGGGGGTTGATATGTCTGCACAGGTTGCCTGTCAACATTGTTTTGGTTGAAAGTGTAGTAAAAAACATACTCTTAATACTTGTTAAAACCGTCCTCTAGGGTGGGGACGCAGCTACTTGGGTAAATAGAACAATAATATCCTGCTATGCTACGCATGATTTCTCCAGTCTTCCAGTTTGACCTACCTTTTTGAGTGACAAAGTGTGTTACACAGGCTAAGCGAGGCGCAGCTTGCCATTAGGAAAGTAGGCGCTAACCTCCAGGAAAACAGACAAAATGGAGAACCTAGCGAGCAGTGCGGAACTCCCCTGTTTACATGGAGCACCACCACCTGCTGGACAACCCTTGTCAATACATCATGGCTATACCATACACCGCCTAATTAATTATTTTACAATAACAACCAACTAAACTGGATAAAATAAAGTATGAAATACATGTTTAGGTCTATTGTTATTAATTTAACTAATATGGACATTGTCACAAATGGGGAAAACATGTTTATAATGTTGCTGTTTGATGGCACACAAGAGATGAGATAAAATAAGACTTTATTGATCTCACAATGGAGAACTTGACTTATTACAACAGCTCTTAAGATAAGATCAGACAGGGGGGTGCAAAAAGTCAGGAAATGTGGCATCATTAGAAGTTTGTAAACAGGTAATAATAATAATAGAATAAATGTCTCTTAGCATCTCAAAATGAACTGTATAAACATATCTTATGTACACTGAATGAAATAAAAAATAAGCTCTGGGTAGCAAAAAAAAAAAAAAAAAATATATATATATATATATATAAATTGAACAGGATGTGATATATATGAAAATGAATCAAATACTGTATGAGAGTTGCCAGTGCAGTTGAATATAATAAATACATTTGGATCAGGGTTTTTCAACCAGTGGTCCATGGCCCCCTGGTGGTTCGTGGCAGTACTGCTGGTGGTCCGTGACTTGCTATCCAGTTTAACTACTAAAAATACACTAGGGCCGCTGCATATTGAATATTAATGAATATGAAGTTGATATATCACTTAATAATTCTACTTTTGTTATTTTAAACATGTGAGAACACAAAGCATTGTAAAATAAAGTATATAACCCTCTTTTATACAAAAGAAATGGCCTATATTGCACATGCACACAGACAGTGGGCTGCAGACTACTGCTTATGGTGAATGGTGGTGGTGGATGGTTGACTGATAAAGTGACATTGTAGGTATTCTAAACATTGAAGTTATTACAGGTATTAAAATATTGATATTGCACATTGCAGCAGGCATTCACGGCGATGCCTCCCATGATCCTTCACATGATGGCTCCTCCTTAGTGATAATGTGCTGGGCACAATGACACTGAACAGACATCAGGTGAGCTAAAGTCTGAAAAAGATTGAGTTGAATTTTCCAGAATGAAACCTGTAGGTTTCCAAGCATATGCAGACATATGTAGACCTAGGGCCCGTTCATGCAGGGCTCCAGACCCACCATGAGGCCATTGGGCCGTTGTCCCATTAGGGATAGGCAGCGAGGTGTCCGTCCACTCCCGCGTCCTCCAGCTTCCCCCGCAGCAGCACCGGTCTGATGGTGTTGAAGGCGCTGGAGAAGTCAAAGAACATGACTCTCACAGTGCTCCCAGCAGTCTCCAGATGAGGACCAGCTGGAGACACAGCATCCTCTACTCCGATGTTGGGCCTGTAGGCACTTTAAGCAATAGTAATGTTTAAACCAACAATAATCAGACGGAAAATACAGCATTTCACATTATATACAGTATAACAAATGTTATCTAATTTGGGTCGCGGCTTGTCACCTTAGTGCTGTGGTAGGTCCTGACGCTATATCAGTTGAGAGACTGGGACTGGGAGGGGTTACCTGTCACTTGTCATTCTAAAAGCTATCCTCACTAGGGGTGTTCCGATACCGATACTGGTATCGGATTTCATGCCGATACCACAGGTTTTTCAGGTATCGGTATCGGCGAGTACCTGAACCAAAACCTATCCGATACCACAATGTGTTTTTCTGGGCTCTGCAGACACGAAACCCTCTAAAGATCACAGCAGATACATTTGTGTTTCCTTTTTTTCCTTCATTTAATCT